>NW_020769564.1:210456-225354 GCF_900518735.1 Pseudonaja textilis
TATCTATCTATCTATCTATCTATCTATCTATCTATCTATCTATCTATCTATCTATCTATCTTTCCTCCTGCCTTGGTTGTTTTTACAAATAACTCAAGACTTTGGGCATATTGAATGCTCCTTTTTCTTCTTACTTTCCCTACAACAATAACCCAGTGAGGTGGATTGGGCTGAGAGGGAGGCCCAAAGTCACTGACCCAATCTCATGCCTAAGACACGACTAGAACTCACAATCTCCTGGTGATTGGCCCAAAGTCACCTGGCTGGCTTTCATGCCTAAGGTGGAACTAGAACTCGCCATGTCCCAGTGATTGGACCAAAATCACTCATCTGGCTTTGATGCTTAACGCAAGACTCGAACTCAGACTCTCCTGTTTTCTAGCCTGGTGCCTTAACCACCCGACCAAACTCCCTTTATTTATACATAGGCGAGGCAAGGTCTCCTGAGCCAGGGCTGCAGATAGGGCCCAGCCTGCAGGATGGGTTGTGGGAGCAGCATTTGCCCTTGAAAAACATTCCTAAGCTATCATCCCTTGGAAAAGAAGGCTTGGGAGGCTTCTTAGAACATGATTTGGGTGTTGCGTGAACCTGGAAACCTTGCTATCTTATCCTCTTTTGTATTATATGCAATGGAGAGTAAGGATGGTTTACCTGTGGATTTCTCAACTTTTCTGGTTTATGGCTTAGCTTCATTTTGCGGAAAAAGCTTGGAGCAATGAAAACCATGAGATGTTCTGAATTTCAGCTTGTGTCTTGATTAGGGAGTGTGGTGAATAATTCCACGTTAGCATGAAAGGAAGACTCATTTGTATTTACTTCATAAGGATTTGCAGAATCCTTGTGATACGTAATATGGGTTCATGGATATATTTAGCATAGAGATCAAGCACCATATATAAACACAACAAAGGATGTGTGGAAAACTGCAAAAAAATACATTTTTGGATCAACACTCATGAATTAACTTTGAACTTGGAAGGCATCCCGCTTTCCTGTTGAAAAGGAAACTTTTCCAGTCTGACCTGAGCCAGCTACTCCGATAGCGGCATTATGGAGTTGGGAATTGTGGGGACTAACCCAATGTTCCTTAACCTTGGCAGCTTTAAAAATGTGTGGACTTCAATTCCCAGAATTCCCCGGTCAGCTTAGAGGAACACTGGACTAATCTATTTCTCTGTCTGGTTTTATGGGAATGAGGAAGGATGAGACAGAATGTAAAGAAAACATTTTTCCAGTTGATAAAAAGTGTTTTTTAAGTTCCTCGGTGTGTCACGCCAGCTGCTTTGGGGCAGATTGGAAGACAGAGCAAATGTAGAGGGATGGATATCTTGAGAAATGGTTATGTATTCTGTTATCAGGCAGTGAAAACTGCAATTTTTGCTTTGTGTGTGTGTGTGTGTGTGTGTACACAAAGGAGAATGTCACAGAACTGTGAAATTCGCTTCTTTTTAAAGTGTAAAAGTAGCTTCTTTTTAAAGCTGGTTAATTCCTAAAGCAGGTCATTGTTTTTTATTATAACGAACTTTATACTTAATTCTTAAAGCTGTCATTGTTTTCTAATTAAGGAAGAAATGAGTGGTGAGAGCATGTATACAGGTAGTCCTTGACTTACAATGCTACATTTAGTGACCGTTCAAAGGTTATAATGGCACTGAAAAAAATGACTGATGACTGTTTTTCACACTGATGACCATTGCAGCATCCCCATGGTTACATGTCCAAAATTTGAATGTTTGGCAACTGGCATGTACTTATGACGGTTGCAGTGGCCTGGGGTCACGTGATCCCCTTTTGCGACCTTTTGCCAAGCAAAATCAATGGGGAAACCCGATTCACTTAACAAATGTGTTACTAATTTAACAACTGCAGTGATTCACTTAATAAATGGGGCAAGAAAAGTTGTAAAATGGGGCAAAACCCGGTTAGCATCAGAAATTTTGGCCTCGATTGTGGTCATAAGTCAAGGACTACCTGTATTTCCATCTTCAAACTGACTAGGTGACACTTTGCAGATAATTCTGAGTGGTTTTAAGAAGCTGTATAGTACACCAAAGTTACCGATTAAAAAAAATTAATCCCAGCTTTATTATTTCTACAAATAAGTCAAGCAAATGGTCCTCATAATACCTTCTTCCTCCTCCTCCTCTTCCTCCTTTCCCCACAACAACAACAACCACCCTGTGAGGTGAGCTGGGCTGAGAGACTGAATGACTGGCCCAAAGTCACCCAGCTGGTTTTTATGCCTAAAATGGGATTAGAACTCATGGACTCCTGCTTTTTAGCTTGGTGCCTTAACCATTAGGCCACTCTCTCCCTCTCTTTCTGTCTCCCCCCCCCCTTCCCCCCTCCCAATGTTTCTTAACTGCTGGTTTCTGCAAGGAACATAATAAAAATAAGCATCAATAGGCTTCTCTATGCCTTATTACTTAGTGCTGACACGTTTAACTATCCTGCATCTAAATATGCCAGAATAAGGGCACAAAATAAGTCCCCAATGTCATGTAGGATACAAGCAGCATGTATACATAGGATCATTTAAAAGCTAATGAAAAGGATTTGCTTACCTTGGCTCTGGAGCAAGCACCAAAAGCCACTTCCTGTTTTAGAGGACCGACTTGGTGAAAAATTCACAGACCACCAGGAGTAAAATGGAATGTTCTTATGTGTGCCTCTTGCATACCTTTATCATGTCCTAATTGACTGGCTCTCAAAGGCATCAGCATACAGGGGTTTATTGCAGCCCTAGGAAAAAGTTTGCAAATCTCTCTCTCTCTCTCTCTCTCTCTCTCTCTCTCTCTCTCTCTCTCTCACACACACACACACACACACACACACACACACACACACACACAAAATCAGATTGTGTTTATCAGGGAAAGGTTGAAGAGCTAAGGAGGGAGAATATATATATAATCTCCAAGGCTAGTTGTCTGACAATTGTAGGAACTATTTGCAAAAAAACAAATTAAAAATCCTACATTTTATATTTTCACTTCCTAGGGCAAAATGTATGTTAATTCAACAGTGGTAAAAGTAAGCTGCATTCCTACAGGTAATCCCTTGACTTACGACCACAATTGAGCCCCAGATACTTTTGTGGCTGAGCGAGACAATTGTTAAGTGAGTTTCGCCCCATTTTACAACCTTTCTTGCCACAGTTGTTAAGAGAATCACTGCAGTTGTTAAGTCAGTCACACGGTTGTTAAGTGAATCCTGCTTCCCCATTGACTTTGCTTGTCAAAAGGTCGCAAAAGGGGACCGTATGACCATAGGACACTGCAACTGTCATAAATACAAGTCAGTTTCCAAGCGTCGGAATTTTGATCCCATGATCTTGGGGGTGCTGCAGTGGCCATAAGTGTGAAAGCAGCAGCACTTGATACAATATTATTATTAGGGACAAATGAAATATAATATTTTTTTACGAAAAGACGTTTCTCTTCCTGGGTTAGAATTGGCATACAAAATACATTGAAGATTTTTTTTTTAAAAAAAAACCCACTTAGAATTGAACTTGTGCAAGTTCTTTTGCCCTGTGTTTCACCAGCTATACAGATAAGTCCTCAACTTACAACCATTTGTTTAATGACTGCAGTTACAAAAGCACTGAAAAAAATGACTTGCGACCATTTTTTGACACAACGGTTGCAGCATTTCCCCCCGGTCATGTGATCAGAATTCAGCCACTTAACCAATGGGTTCGTATTTATGGCGGTTGCCATGTCCCAAAGTCACGTGAGCCCCTATTGCAACCTTCTGACAAGCAATGGGATAATAAACAAGATTCACTTAACAACCACTTTACTAACTGAACAACTGCAAGGATTTGCTTAGCAAGGGTGGCAAGAAAGGTAAAAAATGCAGAAAAACTCACTTAACAATTAATTGCCTTCCTTAGCAATGGAAGTTTGGGCCTCAGTTGTCATGAGTTGAGGATTGCCTATAACAGGGAATTTTAATTTTGTATTCAAGCTCAGGGGGTTACTTTTATGTTTTAGATAGGATTTCTGTAATGAATAGAGGTGATTTATTTTATCTTTTAGGGTAAGGTACCGATTAAAATAGACTTATGTATTATGGATGGTGCTGGATGCTGCACCATCTTTTTTTTAAAAAATAACCAGGCCTTCTTTTAGATATGAAAGAAACCTATCTTTTAAGTGTTTTCACAGAGCTTTCGGTTCTGGGAAAGGAAGGCACTTTTAGAAAAAAGTCACTCATCAGAACTATACAATTTTGTTGTACTATTCGGCAAATGTGAGGAAAAAAAGAAAACATGGATTACAGTATTGGTGGATGTTTATGGTTATGGTTTTTTTTACATTTGAGGAGAAAATAATTTCCCCGAAGAAGCTGTCAATAAACAGGTTAAATTTCTTAATATCTGTTTGAAAAGGTCTTTTACATATCAAATATGTGTCAAGTATTTGTAAAGAACGTGATGTTATTTACTCTGGAATAGAAACATTTATTTTTATATACATGGGTTGCCATTTTATGAACATTGACTTGAATGGAAAACATACATATATAAATATTGTGTTAAGTAACTCTGAGCTGTCTTTATTAATCACATTCCAAGGTTACTTGTGAAGGATTTTTTCCCTAGGAATATGCTTAGTAGCTGTGGTGGAAAAAAAAAACTCCTAAATTTTAAATTGTGAAATCTTGAATGGAGAAATAAATATCTTTGGTTTGGGTTTTTGGCATTTGGGGTGGGGAGATTGCATTTCTCCTTGAAAAAGCAAAAATGTTTTCCCTAGTTGTAGAAATCCGAAGAAGATGTGGGGTTCATATAGAGAATTGGAACGTGATAGCTATTTAAGGAATAAATTCCTCATCTATTAATACATTTCTTTAAATAACATTTTTCCCACTTGCAAAGTGAAGTGAACTACTGCAGTCTTGCAAATGGCACACTCAGCTTTTTGTAGGCTCTGCATTATTCAGTTGCCTAATCGCACTGCAACTTTCAGGAAGTAACCTTTCTTTTCACAGGCTAATAAAAAAAAATCTGTGAAAATGCACAATTCGTTTATGGCCACCCTTTGCAAGATTCCTCTTTCTGGTCGAAACTTTTATTCTTAGCTGATTTCCCTGCCTGTCTCTCTGAGAACGGACCAGTGCACATTTAGTTCAAAGTTGTTCATAGTGTGACAGGAGTTTTTAAAGAATTATGAATGTAGCCACCCGCTGAAAATTGGGCATTTGTAAAATACAGATAGTCCTTGACTTATGACCATTTTTTTTACACTTGCAGCAACTCTGTGGACAGGTGATGAAAATTCAGATACTTAGCATCTGATTCCTATTTAAGATAGTTACAGTGTCCTGGAGTTCATGTAACTCCAGTGTCCGTGGACTTCCTTCCTTCCTTCCTTCCTTCCTTCCTTCCTTCCTTAGCAATTGTAGCAAGAAAGGTCATAAAGAGGGGCAAAACTCACTTAACAACTGTCTTGCTTAGCAACATAAATTTTGGGCCCAGTTGTGATCGCAAGTCGAGGACTACCTGTAATCTTGGGAGTCTTGATTCTTCCATAAATGTCCAACTATAATAAATGCCTTTTATGGGTTGGAAAGCAAAATATCCTCTTTGGTTTTTATGGGAAGGGGGGGGGGGGGGCGTCTCCTTTTCAAAAATCCTCCCGCATGCAGAATTTTCAGGAGCAGAAAAATCTCATCATCCATTCCAGAAGGTTGAACAGGAGGGACTCTCAGGAATGTTGAAAGCAGAAGTTAATCTTTAGTCTGGTGGAACAGAGAGAGAGAGAGAGAGAAAAGCCTCTTCCCAAATTATCTACATGTGCTCAAATGACTTCAAGGAACGCAAGAAGGAATGGAGGAAAAACCTTTAATCTTTGGGTGGTTTTGGCTTCCTTTTTATCTGGAGAGTGTAAGGATACATTTGGAGACCCCGCGGCAGAGGCAATGCTCTAGAAGTGGTATACAGGGCTGGTCGTCGACCTAGAACCACCCTGAGCTCAAGAGTTTGGTTGTTAAGTGAGACAGTTGTGAAGTGAATTGCTCTCCCCCATCTCGCGACCTTCCTCGCCAAAGTTGTTAATTGAATCACCGCAGGTGTAAAGTTGGTAACCTGGGTGTTAAGTCAATCTGCCTTCACCCGTCGACTTTTCTTGGGAGGAGGTCACAAAAGGGGATCACATCACACACACACACATACACACACACACACACACACACACACAAGCCAAGTCAATGGGGGAAGTCAGATTCACTTTAACAACCGGGTTACTCACTTAACAACTGCAGCGATTCCCTTAACCACTCTGGCAAGGAAGGGCGTAAAATGGAGCAGTGTTCACTCACATCTGTCCCATTTAGCAGTGGAACATTTGGGCTCCGTTGTGGTTGCAAGTTGACTTACAGAAATGGCTGGTTCATATTATTGTGAGAAAGCAAAACAGTTGTGATTGGATGTTAATGCCTTTATTTTTTATTGCAACGGAGAGTGGGAAGTCAATGTTTCTTTTTTTTCTTCTTCTCCTTCCTCCCTTCTTTTCCCCCTTTCCCTCCCCTCCGCTTTCCTATTGACTTTTGCATTTTGGAATATTTTATAACTCAGTAAAACGTTCGATTGGCCTTGTGGTTCAACTTGAGGACTCTCTGTAATAGCAGGAATTACCTCCAGCGGGCGATTGTTTTCAAAGAAAACATGCAAAGAAGCTCTTTTATGGAGATGTGCTTTCTCCTGATCTTGCACTTTTCCCCCACAAGTGACTTCTGAGCTGATAGGATTTCTAACAGATGCCCGTCTTTTTCAGCATTCTGCTTTTTTTTCAGCTGGCAATGGTGTGTTCCTGTTTGAATTGTGGGGCATAAGTCACCATGGCTGTTGAGTGTGAGTTCAGAAAAACATCTGCAAAAGCCAGTGGGTGCTTTTTATCACACTCTGTTCAGCACCCCCACACACACACACCCCACATACACACCCCCGGATGTGGCTTCACACCTTCGTCGGCATGGTGCAGTTGGTGTCATTTTGCTGAAAGTTAAAGAGTCGTATTTCTACGGACCCGTTTCCTATCGAATTATGTCTCTTAGGAACAGGCTTCCTGCTCTTCCGTGTTCATGTGGGCATCTCCCGGAACGGCATAGAGAGAGCATTGCTTGTAATTGAACTTCACAGGCTTCCAGTTAATTTTATGCCTCTCTTGTATTTTCACTAAAGCACAACCGGTCAGAAAGCACCCAGTATTTATCCTTCGGTTGATTTGGTGGTGTCACTGAAGAATATGCCTTTATCTCTGCCCTGAATCGGAGTGGCTATTTCAGAGGCCTGAGGCTCAACACCTTTTCAGATCACTTGGTTGGGTTCCAGGGGCCCTTTCTCTTGTGGGGGGCCTGATGCATTAGGACTCCTCCCAGGCTAAATTCACTCACAGGGGGCACGGTTTGCTTTGCTTTCTTTGCGAACCCACTTTTTTCCCCTTACAGCTGCTATACAATCTAATAGCAAAATACAGAATTCAAATCAAACTTTTTCTCTTTTCAGAGGCTATGAGCTTCCCTTTCCTCAGTACTGTCTGGCCTTTCCTTTCCATTCCCTTCCCTTCTTTCCTCCCTTCCTTCCCTCCCTCTCTTCATTTCCTCCCCTTCCCTTCCCCTTCCTTCTCTTCTTCCTTTCCTTTCCTTTTTCCCTATTTCCTTCACTTCACTTTCCTTCTTCCCTCCCCCCTCTCTTCCTTCCCTTTCCTATCTCCCTCTCCCTTTCTTCCTCCCTCTCTCCCTTCCTTTCTCCCTTCCTCCCTTTCTTCCCAGTATTTTCCTTCTTTCTACATTAAATCTTTCCTTCCTTCCTTCCTTCCTTCCTTCCTTCCTTCCCTCCCTCCCTCCCTCCCTCCCTCCCTTCCTTCTTTCCCTTCTTCATTTCCTTCCCTTCCCCTTCCTTCTCTTCTTCCTTTCCTTTCCTTTTTCCCTATTTCCTTCACTTCACTTTCCTTCTTCCCTCCCCCCCTCTCTTCCTTCCTTTCTCCCTTCCTCTCCCTTTCTTCCTCCCTCTCTCCCTTCCTTTCTCCCTTCCTCCCTTTCTTCCCAGTATTTTCCTTCTTTCTACATTAAATCCTTCCTTCCTTCCTTCCTGAGCATGTAGACCTATCCAACACAACTTCCTCCTCTTTTCCCCACAACCAACAACCCTGCAAGGTGGGTAGGACTGCAAGGGAGTGGCTCAAAGCCACCAAGACAGCTTTCATGCCAACGGAAAAACTTGACCTCTTGGTCTCCAGCTTTCTGCTCCTGTGCTTTAACTACTACACTAAACTGCCTCTCTTTGGGGTGTTTTCTATCAATCAATCTACTCTCAGGGTTTGCATCAACTTAACTTTTTAACTTGGCATTCTTTTCGGTGAGGCTAGAAGTTGTTGACACTTATTTTAATGGCTGTAAATCAGAAATTCTGAAACAGTATGTTTTTATGATAGGTTACTGTTACGAGGTCTGGCAAACTGGGGCATTAAGAAATTGTGCAACCACTCTGATCCTTTAAAAATGTGCCGCTGAAAGTTAACCGTTTCGCTGCACAGAATTTTGGCAGCCAATCCACAATTGGAAGGGCATTAAATGAAGTCTCACATTAAAGATAGTTTGCTGTAGGGTAGACACTGTGTAAAACAGAGTATCTTCTGATATGTTTGGATGGCTTTTTTTTAAAAAAAAACTTTACCATCAGGAGAACAAGACATTGCTTTTTTAACAGTTGTGTTTTACATTGACTTTATTTTAACCTTTCTTTTGACAGAAGAGGTTCACAGAATTCTATACTGGCCCCTCTTAACAAGTGCCTGGCTTTGTTCCATTCAGCTGTGTGGGTCTGAACAGTAAATGGGAAATTGAATAATGTGTAAGGAAGGAGGAACGGATAACATATTCCAGCCAAAGGAAGTGGACCTGTTCCTTATCTCAGAGCTTTGGTTATTTTGGGAAACTGGGCTGGGGAAAGTCGAAAGAAACTCCTAGAACAAACAAATAAATACTGTAGCTGATAAAATCAGCAGAAAGAAAACTGGCTATTTTGACCCAGGGCTGCTACCATGAGGGTTTGTTATGATATGTTTATTATCAATATGATTTAGTATTAATATTATGCTGAGAAAATACTGTTATTATATGATCATTACTAATGAACATTATTATTATTGCTTAAACTAACTGTAACCAGACAACACGCTGTTTATAAAGATATTGAAATTCTTGCTCTTTGTTTATATAGTAAAAATAAAAAAAAATTGAAAAAAAAAAGAAAAATACTTCACAGAAGCACCCATATTCAGGTTTTTCTGTCTAAAATTTACAACAGGCCTTGTCGGTACAGGTAGTCCTCAACTTACACCCATTCATTTAGTGACCATTCGAAATTACAACAGCACTGAAAAAAAGTGTCTTATGACCATTCACACTTAACCGCTGTTATAGCGGCCCCGTGGATATGTGATCAAAATTCAGGTGCTTGGCAACTGACTTGTATTTATGACAGTTGCAGTGTCCCGGGGTCATGTCATCACTCTTTGTGAGCTTTTGAGCAACAAAGTCAGTGGGGATACCAGATTCATTTAATGACCAAATGATCCACTTAACAACTGCAGTGACTCGCTTAACAACTGTGGCAAGAAAGGCCTTAAACTGGAGGCAAAATTCACTTACCTGTCCGGAAATGTTGGGCTCCATTGTGGTTGTAACTCGAGGACGACAGACCACAATGGAGCCCAACATTTCTACTGCAAAGTGAAACATTTGTTTGAGTTTTGCCCCCATTTTATGACCTTTCTGTGTCACAGTTGTTAAGCGAATCCCTGCAGTTATTAAATGAGTAACGTTGTTAAGCGAATTTGGCTCCCCCATTGACTTTGCTTGTCAGAAGGTCGGCAAAAGGGGATTCCTATGACACCCCCAGGACACCATGACCGTCATAAGTATGAATCACTTGGCAAGCATCCGAATTGTGACCGTGGAGATGCTACAGAGGTCATAAGTGTGAAAAACCATCATAAGTCCCTTTTTTCCCAGTGCCACTGTAACTTTGAACGGTCACTAAATGAACTGTTATACATCAAGGACCGCCTGTATTTCTCTACCTGTTGCTAGTTGCTTGAAGCCTTTTCTGGCTGCACTTCCTTGAAGCCCGGGATCACTTTCATCGTGACCCCTTCTCTAAATCAGGGGTCTCCAACCTTGGCCACTTTAAGACTTGTGGACTTCAACACCTGAGGAACTCTGGGAGTTGAAGTCCACAAGTCTTAAAGTAGCCAAGGTTGGAGACCCCTGCTCTAAATCCTTCTCCCTTCTGGGTGAACTTTGTCCTTCTAAACCCTTTGCCCATCGCTAGGCGTAGGGAGTGTTTTGTTGAGTGGGGCAGATGACATCTCGGAGGGAGATAATTTGGACGTGAAAACGGCTAAAGAAAGCCCCCAAGGGACACTGACTCATTCGACTTGCATTGCACCCATCCTCGTGATTGCGTTTAAAGAAGGGAAGACAGCCAGGGAGATCCAAGACCATGAGTCTCTTGTGTCTGCTCTAGCTCAGCCCCGAGGCAGCGGCTGAAAGAGTCTGGCCAGTCCCTCTTTATCATTTGAAATCTATCTTGGCCTGCGCTGAAACCGTTAAGGAGCTAAAGTTCATCCCAGTTTAGCTTTGCAGGAAGATTAAGCCATTCTCGCCTTTCAATTGTGGTTGAATATCCTCGGGTTAGTTTATGATCTACATTAAACCTGGGGTTCTCTTTCTCTCTCTCTCTCTTTTTCCCCCAGGTGCTGGAAAACTATTCTGATGGACCCATGACCCCGAAACAGATTCTTCAGGTTATAGAAACCGAGGGCCTAAAGGAAATGAGGTTAGTCCTGTTCTTCCTCCTAAGTCGAAGGATGAGGAGCTAAAATTGGCTGACTTCTTTTTCCCTAACTTTCTTCTCTTCAGCCTATCTGCTTTGGAATGCCTTAGGTCAGGGGTCTCCGACAGGGGTGGGATTCAAATTTTTAACAACCGGTTCTGTGGGCGTGGCTTAGTTGGTGGGTGTGGCTTGGTGGTCATGTGATTGGCTGGGCGTGGCCAACTCAACATCACTCACAACGAGGCACGCATCTCCTCGCCTGGCCTCTCCTGACTGTGGGGATGCTGCAACAGTCATAAGTGTGGAAAAGGGTCATAAGTCACTTTTTTCAGTGCCCTTGTAACTTTGAATGGTCCCTCCACACAAGCAAAGTACCAGCAAAGGAGAGGAAAAAAACTCCAGAGAAGTTCCAGAGACAGGAAGTCTAGTCCTGCCAAGAATAGGGTTAACGGAGAGGCAGTTTCTATAAGCAACACCAGAATGTTTCCTTCCTGCCTTCCTTACAGGATTAGCCCTGTAATTTCTTCTAACAACCGGTTCTCCAAACTGCTTAGAATGTTAACTGGTTCTAGCGAATAGGTGCAAACTGGTAGAATCCCACCCCTGATCTCCAACCTTGGCCACTTTAAGTTGGTAGACTAGTCAATGCTGGGGATGAGGCGGTCCCACATGTGAGGGTTGAGGCTCTAGAAAGAGCGCAAAGAACAGCAACACAGATGATTAGAGGCTCAAACATATGATGAACGGTTGCAGGAACTGGGCATGGCTGGTCTGGTGAAGAGAAGGACCAGAGGAGACAGGAGAGCAGTTGTGAAGACCCAAAGGGGCGTGGCACAAAAGCAACAAAGTCACAAAAATAAAGTCCCTTTAATTCCTTCAACATGGCTTCCAATATCCAATTATCATCGGCTGGAGAAAAAACTCTCCCCAGAACAGTTTTTAAAAGAAATTCTGTCCAAACTCAAAGTACATATAAATTATAAAGAAAAACCAACACAAACTACGCTGCAGCAATTAATGAGACAGGGCAGGATAAGGGATTGAAGATGTCAAAAGATAACGAAATACGCACACTTGGGAGGATGCCAGAACTCAGATAAGACTTGACAAACCAGAATAATTTCACGCTTTGCTTCCAGCAACTTTGCCATGCGCGGTTTGCCCTTTTAAACGGTCTTCCCAGCTGCAGCCCATGAAGGGGATCAGGGCCCTTTCCTCCCCCGTAAACCACGTTGCTCCCTTATCCGTTCCTCCCTGTGTGCCCTAGGATGACGAGAGGGTGGCCCTGGGTCTTCCTCTGAATGCCCAGCCAGACTGCGCCCTTCCCCAGTTTCCTCCACAGCCACCGGATGACAGCAGTGTTCCCATATTTCAGGGGCTGCCCCAAAGAAGAGGGAGTCTAGCTATTCTCCAAGGCACCTGAGGGCAGGACAAGAAGCAATGGGTGGAAACTAACCGAGGAGACAAGCAACCTTAGAACTAAGAAGAAATTTCCTGACAGAATAATTAATCAGTGGGACAACTTGCCTCCAGAAGTTGTAAATGCTCCTGGAAGTTTTTAAGAAAAGATTAGACCAACAGTCTTTCTGAAATGGTATAAGGCTTCCTGCCTGGTTGGACTAGAAGACCTCCAATGTCCCTTCCAACTCCCTTATTCTGGTTGATTGGAAGCAGCAAGTAGCTTCATTTTGAATACGGTTTACATTTTAGGTCTTTTGGCAGGCAGCTCTCGAATATCTCCTTGGTTTACTAGCTTAGCTCTTTTTCTGTATTATTATTTACATTAATTACACGGTAACTATCTACATTACTGTAGGAGGCTACAGTGCACTTCCTCTGTAGTTGCAGGTAGTCCTTGAGTTAAAATTGACCCCCAAATTTTATGCTACTAAGTGAAACATTCTTTAAGTGATTTCATCCCATTTTACAAACTGTCCTGCAGTTGTTTAGCGAATCACTGCAGTCGTGTTCAGTTAGTAACACAATGGTTAAGTGAAACTAGCCTCCCCGTTGTCTTTGCTTGTCAGAAAGGACCCCTTGACACTGAAACTGTCGTAAGTACATGCCAGTTGCCAAGCATCTGAATTTTGATCGGGTGCCCACGGGGATATTGCAACGGCAGCAAGTGTGAAAAACAGTCACGAGTCCCTTTTTTCAATGCTGTTGTAACTCTGAACGGTCGCTAAATGAATGGTTAAAACTCGAGGACCTCCTGAGTTCTCTTAATGGTTCTGGCTAATGTTGTCTGAATGAAGAAGGGGCTTGAGGCGGGCGGGGTTCTTACGAATGCAGATCAGCGACTGTCCTATTGCCGTGTCTTTTCCAAGAATGCCATTGGTCTTAAGCATCTGTAGAAGTACAAACTTCTGTTGTTGATATTCTCTCTTCAGCTTGCATCGATGTTTAATCTGTCCATAACTGCCAAAAACGCAGCTGAGATTTCCTCCCAAAAAAGACACACACACACAGACACAGAACACACACAGACACACACACTCAAAATCTTTTGGAGGAGGGAGAAAAGCAACGAAGTTCGATTTGGGAACAGTTTTGTTAGGGCAGTGTGTAATTTTTCAATGTATAAGCCTACTTCCTTTTTTTAAAAAAAATACATTGAAACCAAAGCTCTCTTGAGGTGTTGAAGACTGAAAATCATATTTTAGAACCGGTTTCAGTTCTGTTTTTCTTTAGCCTTTTCCTCTTTAGAGAGCTCTCCTATCCAGATGCTATAGATTGTTTTCCTCCCAACTGTATTTTTACCAACGTTAACAAGTATAAACATCCAAAACTTACAATGAAGGAAGTATTAGAGACAATAAACTATTAAAAAACTAAACAAGCAAAACATAGAAGAGGAACAAAACCCTAAACATGTTAAAACCCAGATTTAAAAAAATAAATAAATACTAGTGCTAAATATTTATGGTCGTGTGTGTGTGTACAACTATACACCAACTATATAGAAATCATTGCTTTACAAAAGAAGACATTGCCTAATAATTCTAATTTGTTATTGTAAAAATATCATGAATTCTATGCAGGTAGTTCTTGACTTACAACCATTTATTTAGTGACCGTTCAAAGTTACTAATGGCACTGAAAAAAGTGACTTACGACTGTTTTTTTCACACTCACCACCACTTGCAGGGTCCCCTGGTGTCACATGATCAAAATTCAGACGCCTGGCAACTGACTCATGTTTATGACCGTTGCAGTGTCCCGGGGTCTCCTTTTACGACCTTTGGACAAGCAAAAGTCCACGAGGAAGCCAGATTCACTTAACAACCGTTTGACTAACTTAACAACAGCAGTGATTTATGTGACAGCGGGGGCAAGGCAGGTCATAAAATGCAGCACGCAGCAGAAACGTCGGGCTCAATTGTGGTCATAATGCCGAGGACTACCTGTGACATTGCCTTTTCCAAGAGGGATATGGCTCGTATCAGAGAGCCAAACCTTAATACCAGGACTGATAATTGCTTTCCCAATTCTCAAACAAGCCCAGATGCTGTTTTTTGACAGCCCTATTCAGACGATACCTGGGCGGCCTGAACTTTGTCTACCCAGCCAAAGTGGTAGCTTCCTTGCCCAGGGGAGACGGCCTGGGAGAACCGTTACCCATAGGGGAGCTGTAGGTAGGGGGTCCACAGTGTTGGGGCCAAACGTATTTCTCCTTGAAATAAACATACAGAAATTCAAAACACGCATAACCAGCTCCTTGGCCAGCTCCATATTTTGGAGATTAACCAGGAACAAGACAAATTATCTGCCTGATTATCAGCACAGACTCTGGAAACTATCTGTATCCATTTGGGACCTGAGGTGCACCATTCTTAGCCCTTCCTTCCTTCCTTCCTTCCTTCCTTCCTTCCTTCCTTCCTTCCTTCCTTCCTTCCTTCCTTCCTTCCACTGTGTCTCTTTCCTTCCTCCCCTCTCCTTTCTCTTCCTCCCTCCCTCCCTCCTCCTTTCCTTTCTCTCTCTCTTTTCTTTTTATTTCTTTGTCTCCTTTCTTTTATGTCTCTCTTCTCTTCCCTCCCTCCCTCCCTCCCTCC
>NW_020769564.1:241609-252473 GCF_900518735.1 Pseudonaja textilis
GTATCTGGGAAGACTCTTCACTTTTGAAGCAGTGCCATCTTTTTTTTTTGTTCGTTCGTTTCATTTTTTTAAAAAAAAGAACAACCCATACGTATATAAATATAAATCTATAATATAATTTCTTTTCCAATTTTTTTGTTCTTGGGTGTATAAAAAAAAGAAAAAAACAACAGTGGAAATGTTTGGCTCCTCTCTGTACCTTCTATGCATCATGTCGTCTTCTTCATCATCGTCCGTTGTACGCAGTACTCGGCCAGACTTTTGTAAAATGGATGTTCTGTACATAAAAAGCTCTTCTTTTAAAACAAAAAAAAAAAATCCTTTGGGGGGGATTTTTTTTGAGGGGGGGTATGTCTGTTTCTCCTCCCTCCTCATCCCAGGCTTATCCACAGTATTGCATTGTAGAGTAGTGTCGGTGACGAATCGCGCTCCACCGGACAGCGGCGGCCGTTGCTGTGTCCTTGCCTGGCCGAGCAGAAGTGAAGCGGGGAGCCCAACGGCCGCCCTGGGCCAGCCCTTCCTGTTGAAACACCCCCCCACCCCCAAAGTGAGCCCATCTCCCAGAGGCAGGGCCCCCACTCTCCCCCCCACCCGGGGAAGGGCCCGACGGTCTCCGCCAAAGGCCCCCGCCCCGTCATTTCCCTCCTTTCACCTACCTACCTACCTCTTCCGCTCTGGACCGCTCCTTTTTCTTGGCTTTCACCGAAGACTTCCTGCTCAAGAGTGATAGGAGCAGCCTCAAAATCTGGGTTTTAGGGGACCCCCCCTCCCAATGGTGGGGTGTCCGGGCAGGTGGGTTCACTCCCCAAATCGGAGAGAACCCTGAGCAGGGAAGGCGAGTTAAGGGTGGGAGCCCGAAAGGCGAATCCACAGATGGTCTGAACCTGCTTACCAAAGAAGGGGCTTCCCGAAACCTGCCCCCTCTACTGAACCCCTAATCCCCTCCCTCCCTCCCTCCCCCCCCCCACCTCCATCCTCCCAAGAAAGTCATGGCTGTGTACAGATGGAGCCTGGGCTGATGGGGGAGGGGCAGATCTCGGTCCACCCCGATGTTATATGTCCCTTATGGTATGGAGAAAATAAAAAATAAAAAAAATAAAATAAAAAACATTTGGAACAGCTCAAACCTTGCAAGGCTCCTTTGCCAGCGGCATCTCTTTGTGTGTGTGTGTGTGTGTGTGTGTGTGTGTGTGTGTGTTGTGGACAAAAGAGGGGGACAAACAACGCAACCAAACAGTGGAGAGAGACACCCTTACAAACCCAGCAACGGGTGTGATTCAGCCGGTGTAGCGGTGTTCTGACTCAACCCTGTTACCAGCAAGAAAATCTCAAAAGCAGCAACTCAAACCTTCACAGCTTTAATCTACAAATAAACTTCTTTGCAGATAAAAGATGGCTTGTAGCCAGTTAGTCCAACCAGAAAAGCCTTGACAGAATTCTTCAGATAATCCGGAGTCTCTACACACAATGCCGAGTCCTTAGAACGTTTTTGCTTTCTGCAAAGGCAAAAACCTTTTGAAACCAGGCTTATATTCCCTGGAGGGAGGGGCCATTACCATGCAGCCTGACTCCCGAGTTGCCTGTGCTGCTCCAGCTGTTCTCTTCTACGAATCATCCTGTACTCCTGCACACTTGGCACAGGCTCCTCGGGAACCTCCTCATTGCTGCTGCCAGCCCCCACCATCCCTGAAGGCAGCAATCCACTCCCTGATGGTGCCGGCCCCTCATTCGAGTCCTCGCTTTCCACAGCCGTCTGCGCCTGCTGCCGGCTCACCACAACCAACAACCGTTTTGGCAGTGGTGAGTTTCAAAGTAGTTTTACTACCGGTTCGGTGGGCGTGGTTTGGCCGCACTTTGCGCACGTGCATACACCAAGCACGCGCTTTGCGCATGTGCAGAGGCTTTCCGACTCACCTGCAATCCTGCACTCTCCCCCAATCACTTCAGCAGCTGCCGCGCTGCGCTTCAGAAGAAGGAGAGACCCCGGTGGACAGGTGGGGGCCCAACAGCAGCTCTTCAGAATTGGTTTGGTCTCCGCTGATCTCCGGAAATACCGGTGTGCCGGACCTGGTAGAAAAGCACCACCGCGGTTCGGCGAAGGCGCAAACCTGGAAGGTTTGCTACTGACCCGCAATCCTGGGCTCTCCCTGTGTGTTAAAAACTGCTGGGCCCCACAAAAAGCAGCGGAGTTTGAAAACCAGGATATAAAAAGATCGGGATAGAACCTGGGAGGGAGGAGGCCCCCCTGGCCCAGCAGCTGATAGTCGGAGCAAACCGGTTCGCTCGCAGACGATCCTTGGAGCTCCCCATTGGGCCGAACCAGGCCGAACCGTAGAAATACCACCCCTGCAGCAGACCCACTTGAACGGGAAAAAACAACAATGCGCCATTTTCTGTCCTCGGATTGTGGGTGTGCTTTTCGTTTTCTTGGCCCTACACCGGGGGTGTCAAACTCGGTTTCATTGAGGGTTATGTTTGACCTTGGAGGGGCCTGACCAGCTCAACATTTGAGTCGGGGGGTGGTGCCTGTGATGGTCTGAGCACTCTGCCAGTGAAGACGGGCTCCTGCACGCCGTTTTTCGGCAGCGACAGCAGGTGGAGGATTCCCCCCAAAAATTTACTACCAGTTCTGTGGGCGTGGCTTGGTGGGCGTGGCAGGGGAAGGATATACTGCAAAATCCCTCCCCCACCCCATTAGCCTACAAGAAAACGACCCATCTTGGAGGGCACTGCAGTGGTGGGATTCAAAAGTTTGTTACTACAGGTTCGGTGGGTGTGGCTTGGTGGGGCGTGGCAGGGGAAGGATATACTGCAAAATCCCGCTTCCCGCCCCCACTGACCTGCTTTCCAGCTCCGTTCTCCTGTGCAGGGCAACCCAAGGAGACCCAGCCGATCAGCTGGGACTCAATGGGAGGCAGAGGAGAGATTGGGGTTGGCGGAGCCCAGTCAGAGTTGGGATTGGCTGGTTCTCCCAACCACTCTAAAATCTCCACTACCAGTTCTCCAGAACCGGTCCAAACTGGCTGAATTCACCACCTCTCAGCGATCGCCTTCTGCAAACCCTCTGCCAGTGAAAACGGAGCTTTGCTTTTTTTTTGCTGGCACCGTGGGCCGGTCCTTGGCAGATTCCAGGTTGGCCCTGCAGGCCAGATCGAAGCACCTTGCGGATCGGAACCGGCCCATGGGCCTTGAGTTTGATACCCCTGCCCTACACGCAAACATCTTTGACAGACTCTCCTTGGGTTTGCGTCAAGCGGACTGGCTTGTCGGAGTTCGCCGCCATCTTTTCCGGCAGCCGCCGGCGGTGCAGAACGTCCCCATCCTACGGTTAAGGATAAAGGCTCTCATTTGCCACTTAATTGCACTCCAGGACTTTGGTGAGAAGATAAGAGTTTCCACTTAACGACCGCAAAAATTCCTTTTGCCAAGCAAAACGATTGCTTAAGTGAATTGTATCCTATTCTTTGACCTTCCCATGCCACCGTTAAGTGAATCCCTAGGGTCATTAAGCGAATCCCACTTCCCCGTTCGCTCTGCTTGTCAGGTCACAAAAGAGGAGGTTGATCTCATGGCCCCAGGACACTGCGGCCGTCGTAAATGTGAGCCAGTTGCCATGCGTCCAGATTTTCATCCCATGGCCCTGGGGATGCTACAGCGGTCGTTAAGCATGAAAAATGGTCATAACTGCCCTATTTCACCGGCATTATAACTTCAAATGGTGTGTAGTGTGGTGGCCTAGAGGCAAGTTCGATCCAAGGTAGAGGCAAATATTTCTCTGAGCACACTGAGAATATACCTGCTGGAAAAAAAACAAACCTCCACCCTGGCAACAGGAAGGGCATCCGGCCAGTTAAACACTCAGCGCTGTTCAGTTGTCCAAACGCCACCCTGGGAGGGATTATGGGGTCGTTGATGATTGGTGAGGATTATAAATAACTTCAAATGGTCACTAAATGAGCTGTTTTAAGTCAAGGACTGCCTGTAGACCAGGGTTGCCATTTTTGTCATGAAAAGTATTCTCTAGCTTTGCAGGACTGAGGACATGAGGTGCACCAAGTGGCAGCTGTCTCATTGGGGATCGCTTGGGGTCATTTTGGGGCCCCTAAGTGACCCTAAACGATGGTTGTGTGTGTGTGTGTGTGTGTGTGTGTGTGTGTGTGGAATGTTTGCGTTATTTAGAATAAATATGATTGCACCTGCAGTGCGAGCAGAATCACAAATAAAAAAACGAATGCACCTATTGCCCTTTTCAGCTTTAAAGTGACTCGAAGGGATTAAGAGGCCGAAGTAGATAGGGGAGAATGGGTTGAGAAATAAACCCCTGCTGGCTTGAGGCAGCTGTAGCCAGGATTCACACACACCCCACCCCCCAGATTGTGGGTGTAACAGATTAACAGAGTTGGAAGGCACCTTGTAGGTCATCTAGTCCAACCCTGATGCTTTCCGAGCTTGGGTGTTTTCTGGCAGACAGGTTCGTTCATTGCCCAGATGGGTAACCTGATTTTAGTTTGGATCATGGTTTGCAGAGAGGAGGAGGAGGACTATGGAGTGGGGGGGGGGCGTCCTTGGGGCTCTCCGAGCTGGCTTGTTTGGTGGCAAGATAACTTCACGACCCAACTAGGCAACACTATCAGCGGAAGGGTTTACACAGAAAAGGGTGAGGAAGGACGTTTCATGACCCAGCTAGGTAACATCAGCAGTGCTAGAAGGTGGGTTTGTGTCTCTGTGGTTACATACAAGTGGCTTGCCCTTGTTGGTGGAAATGTTCTGTGGGGCAAGGGTGTTCCACCAAGCAATGAGTACCGTGAGGGCGAACCTATGGCACGAGCCATTTGTGCGGGCATACGAGGCCCAGCCAAACTTAGCTGCCCTGCGCATGAGTGCGCCTCCCAGCTGATTTTCGGCCCGTTTTGAGGCCTTTTTCGCCCTCCCGGAGGCTCAGGGGAAGCCTCTGCAGGCTGAAAAACGGGCCTTCCGGAAATACCGGAAGTGACGAAACGAGCCTGTTTTTTCGGCCTCCAAAGGCTGCAGAGGCGGGAGGGCGAAAACAGGCCGAAAATCAGCTGGGAAGTGTGCGCATGCGCAGTGCAGGTGAGGGAGCGGGGCAAGGGTGTTGCACATGCATGGGCGGGGTGGGGGGGGCAAGGCGCATTGCATTGTGGTGCAACACTGGAGTGTTGCATGCAGACGCTTTTGGCACACCGCAACAAAACGGTTCGCCATCACTGAATTACTATAGAGTACTCACTATACATAACTTAAAGCAATTACTTATTATATATAAAGCATATATAAACAGGCAATTCCACTGCCTTCTAGCACTGACGACGTTATCTAGCTGGGTCGTGAAAACGTCTGCAAGATCAACAGCCAACCTCAGGAAGCACCAGGGACCTCCTCCCCACCCCGACCGTCCAACCCTGAGCTACCCATACAGGTAGTCCTCAACTTACGACCCCAAGCCAGCCCAACATTTATGCTGCCAAGCGAGACCTTGGTTAGGTTTCCCTGCATTTTATGACCAGCCTTGCCACATTTGGTCAAGTGAATCACTGCGGTTGTTAAATTAGTAACCCTGTCCTTAAGTGAATCTGTTTTTTCCCCCCTTTGACTGCTTGCTGGGAGTCGATCAGGCGACCCCGGCTCCCTGCGTCACAACTACGAGTCCGAATGCAAAATGTAAAACCACGGGGACCCTGCGACGGTCATTAGCTGTGAAAAAGGGTCCCAAGCCCTTTAGTTTTTATCACTAAGTGAAGTGTCGTAAGTTGGGGACCACCTGTGTTCCCTTCTATCGGTTCAGAGATTCCGATTTTGACCCGTGGGCCCCGATCCGTGTTGGGAAAAGGGGTGAGAGATGCGTTCCGGTTTTTTTTTTTTGTTATACAGTGTTTATTAAGTAGATTCAGTCTTATATGATATACAGACTCCAAAAAAAAAAAAAAAGTATTCCACATACTTATGAAATCAGTGCATTTTAGCAAGTAATAATACCATGAAATGGAAAGGAACCGCTTTGATTTAAACAGCTCGTTGGTCTTTTTTCTTTTTTTTCCTTTTCTCTCTTTTTTTCTTTTTAAGTGAATAGGACGAGGAGATTGGCCTGTGCTACTCAAATTTCACAAACAGAACAGAATTAAGTCGCGTCACGTAAAAACCAAAACACTTGCGAGCTAAGAATTAAAATATTAAAGCCACGTTTACTGGGAAGAAGGAGAGAGGGAAGGGGGGAAAAATAATAAAATTAAAAAGGATCCACTGTCTAGAACAGCCCCCCCACCCCCCAAAAATGGGGATGGGGTAGGAGAACAAAAGAATAAGGTTTTCATCGGCACGTCGAGGAACGGGGTAGGGGATAAAACCACAACAAGAACAACAACAAAACCCTCATCTGCTTAGAGAGGGCCACGTGAAAATTTGCATAGGTTGCCCGTTAGGAAGGGAGGAAGAACGAACGAAACGAAGGTTTCTGACGGATTGGCGCAGGGGGGGGAAAGAGTCACCTTCGCCCGCTGCTTTTAAGTGCCGTGGGGTTTTCTCTCCTCTCCCCATCTTTGGGGAAAGGAGCGAATGGCGTTTGTCTTGGGTCAGCTCTGTAATGGCTACCGTAGCTTTGGCCACCCCGCTTCCCGGCGGCCTCGCAGGCCACTCGCGACGTCCGCTCGACTCTCCCGCGGTTTTGGGCCAGCAGGTCCGTGTGGGTTTACGAGCGCCGGGTTCGCCGAGCCGCTCCTTCGTAATAAAAGAGAGGCGATATTGTGGCCTGGCCCTTGGCTTGAAAACTCGGGGTGTCCAGCCCCGACCACTTTTTCTTTTAAAAAAGGCTTTGTGTCCTTCAAACTCCCTGAATGTGCTGACCGTTTTTTGTTGGTTTTTCTTTCATCCGTAACCCCATATTGGCCTGTGTTACTACTCTCTTATGGTCCTTTTTTCTCTGCCATCTCTCCACCGTAAGGAGTGGGAGGGTGAAACCGAAAAAAAAAACCCCAAAACCAGGCCGGGAAATTCGGAGAGTCCAGAAGGGGTTAAAAGCTGCCAAGATCGGACATCCCTGGCATTTAGCCATTCAGGGGACAAAAGTGGACGGCTACTTAAAAAAAAGAAAAAAAAAGAGCCCCTTCCTAGCAGCCCAGCCCAATGGGCATTTTTTGGGGGTGGGGGGATGAGGAGGGCACAGGTGAATGGATCTGTGGCCGCGCTAAGCAGATGAGGCAAGGAGTTGAGGTGGGTTTTCCTCGCTCGAGACGAGGGTCTCGCCAAACACAAGAGGGGAGCGCCGGGAGTTTTCTGTACATGTAAACAGTACACTTTCACTGAGTCCAAAGTCAGAGGAAAAAAAGTACAAAGAATTCACATTGGTCTTAGGTACAATACAGGTGAAGAAGAAAGAAGGAAACAGATCCGCTTGGAAAACGACCACCGAGAGAGAGAGAGAGAAAGAGATAAACAGAGAGAGAGAGAGAGAGAAAAACAACTCTTTTTTTTTTCTTTCCTTTTCTAAAAGCACCACGAAAATGGTATAAAAAATCATTTCAGACCATGGACAAGATTGTTTAAATCGGGTTTTTTTTTGTTTTCCCCACCCCCTTGGTGGAAATCGCTAAGACTACCTTTGTAAAAAGTCGTTTACAAAAACAAAATACAAAGCAAAAAAGTTGTATTTTTTTTTTTCAACCCTCTGAGTTCAAATGAGCAGCATTTTTCTTTTTTTTTCGCCTGGGAAAAGGACCAGTAGATCGGGGGGGGGGTGGCCAGGGGGGGGGGGGGAGGGGGGGGGGGTTTTTTGGGGGGGGGGGTCTCTTTTCTGCGGGAATGCCTTTCCCCGGGGGTCCAAATGCTGTGTCGGAGAGCGGGAAAGGGGACGCCCACCTGAGAGCCAAGTGCCAAGAGGGCAGTGGCCGAGCCCCTCCCACAGAGGGTCTTCTGGTGGGGACAGAATCCAGGAGAGACACACACCCCCACCCCGGCCCAGGCGCCCCGAGAATCTTAGAAAAAAACATGGCTTGTAGAATCGACCTTTTCGGATCCAGAGAGGCATGGCTAAGTCAAACTTCAAGGCGGGGCTGCGAGTGCCACCTCTTGATGGTCTCGGGGAGCCCCTTCGGAGCCCCAAACTTGTAAAATGGGGGGCGGGGGGGAGAGAGAGAGAGAGAGAGAGACAGAGGGAACCACCAGAGTTAACCCCGAATTACATCAAGGTTAGCAGTCTACACCTGCGTCCGGTCTGGGACACCGGCCACCCCTTCCCCGCCAAAAATTGCACGGCCGTTTTCCACCACTACCCCCACTCCTCCCCAAATCCTGATGTGCCCCAAATTGGAGATTTGGGGGGCAGCGGGGGGAAAAAAAAAACAGAAAACCTTCATGTGTTTCGGGACGGCGATTGTCTCTGCCGCTGTTACACACCCTAAGGATTTTTCTTTTGCACAAGGGTGGTGGCGCGTCAGGCCTGGCACGAGTAACTATTTACACGAAGTTGGGGAGGGGGACCCTTGGTGACGGGAGAGGGGGAGATCGGAGGGTCACATCAAGGGGGAAGGGAT
Organism: Pseudonaja textilis; assembly: GCF_900518735.1. The sequence continues at coordinate 250,153 of NW_020769564.1, forward strand.
CGGATTGCACCCTGTCCTTCCCCAGGTAAACATCCCTTAACAAAGCCTTGTGGGGGGGAGGGGGAGGCAGGCGGTCTCAGGTTCAAATCCCAGCCCGATTCTGGAGCACCAGAGAGAGGGAAGAAGGTAGATGGGCTTAGAATAGGAGTCTCCAACCTGGGCCGTCTTAAGCCCAGTGGACTCCGACTGCCAGAATTCTGGGAATCGAAGTCCGGCGGGCTTAAGGCGGCCGAGCTGGCTTACGAGAAACCTACATGGAAAAAGATACCGGCTGCAGGCCTTGCCCGTTAAGCCAAGAATCCAGCCTTCGTGCCCTCGGCCCAACCTCGCAGGGGTGGCGCTTTCCTTTGGGACAGAGTGGGGGAGGGCAGGTGGTGTAGGGCGGGGCGAGAAGGAGGCCGGGTCCGGGGGGTGGGTCTCTTCTGGTGGGTCGCTGCTTTTATTTATTTACTTCTTTACTCAAAAATCACCTCCGTCCCGATATATATATATATATATATATATATATATATCGCACGGTCAATATTGCACTGAGCAAAATAGCAAGTGCATTTGCATTTTCCGGGGGGTTGGGGAAGGTTAGAGGAGGAGGAGGAGGAGGAGGAGGAGGAAGAGAAAGTAAGTGGGGGGGCTTGAACCCGTTGCACGCACAACCCTCCCTCGCCCCCCAAAATAACCAAGGCTCTGGCGGGACCGTCGGATGCCTCTGCTTTTTGTGACTCCCAATTGGCGCCCGAACACCGCCGTCCACACGCTTTCCGTTCTGGGGGTGCTTTCTCTCTCGCATGCCTTGCAGCCAGGGGCCACTTCGGGCTCCTCGAAAGAGAGCCAGGGCCGGCAAGAAGCACCCAGGAGTGAGGTAGAGTGTGGAGGAGGAGGAGGAGGAGGAAGGAGGAAGGCCGGGAAGCTGCAGCTGCTGCTGCTGCTACTACGGAGCTTTGCCTCTCAAACGAGTCCTTGCAATTCCTCCCAACAAGACGGGCTTTGGGGTACCCGGCGTGGTTCTCCTCCCCACCCCCGGCCCCAGCCAGGCAAAAATGAGGATCGAGTAGCCCAAAAGTTGGGGGGAAAGGAATCCCCCCCACCCCCAAATAAAAACCTTGAAAACAAAGACAGCTTCCAAGCCTGGCTGGTCCTTTCGGCGGGACGGCCAGTGGAGAGACGGTGCAGGATAAAACTTTCCTTCCCTCACGGAGACAGAGAGAGAGAGAGAGACACACACACGCACAGAGAGAGAGAGAGACAAAATAAAAATGGCAATTCTGTACAAACTCAAGAATGCTTGGGGTTTTTTTTGTTTGTTTTTTTTTGCTTTTTGTTTTTTAGAAAAAAAAATAAATTATAGGGAGGGAGGACGAACGAACGAGGGGCGCTGGCGGTGCATTTCTCAATAAATAATGCAATTCCGAAAGACGGAGAAAAGGGACGGGGAGGAGAGGATGAAAAAATAAAACGAGAGCGGGTGAGGGAAGAGGGCCCTACCGTTTGCCGGGCTCGGCGAGGACAAAATCCTGACTCTGCCAGAAGTGCTCTGCCAGCCTAATTCCCCCTCCTGCTCTCTCCCCCACCCGTACCCCCAAACCCACGGTGGTCCCCATCTTTCCAGGCTGCAAGGTTGACTCCGGAGTTGGCAGAGGGCGCCGGCATGGTCGTCTTTCGAAGGCAGAAGGGCTCCCGGGAGGGGGCGCTTCCCCCCCCCAACCAACGTGGGCTCCAGGTCGAAGAAGAAGGATCTCTCGGGGTGTGTGGAGGGGGGTGTGAGGGGGGGGTCAGGTGCGGGGGTTGGGTCTCCAACCTGTGCCGGCGGGGGGCGGTCGGTCGGTGAGAGAGGCAGAAGATCGGCCAGTCCTGAGCAGATTTATCACGAAAGTCTGGTGGACAACAAGTCTCTTCCGGCACAGGAGCCCCAGGGTGGCCAGCAGTCAGTTCTGCTGTAAAATGAGGTTTTCCAGTTCGTCTGCCGAGCGGAGGAGGAAGGCGGCCGACTCCCGGTAGCCGGCGATCAGCTGCCGGACGGCGCTGATCTCGGTCGGGCTGAGCTGGGCGGCCGGCACCCCCCGGTTCGTGCTGTTGGCTGGCGGGGTGGTGCTGGACGTTCCGCTTTTCATGCTGAGGTCAGTGGGGCCTGCAAAGGGGAGGAGGAGGAGGAGGAGGAGGAGGAGGAGGAGGAGGAGGAGGAAGAAAAACAGAGGTGTCAGGTAGAACCAGATTGTTGGGGGCCAGAGGCTGACTCTGTAAACCGCTTAGGGAGGGCTCCTTCCTTCCTCCCTCCCTCCTTCTCTCCTTCCTTCCTTCCCTCCTCCTCTCTTTCCTTCCTTCCT
>NW_020769564.1:312419-323009 GCF_900518735.1 Pseudonaja textilis
TTCTCTTTCTGTCTTTCTCTCTCTTGGTTTCTCTCTCTCTCTCTCTCCCTCCCTCTCTTTTCTGCCTTTCTCTCTCTTGGTTTCTTCCTCTTTCTTTCCCTTTCTCCCTCTATATCTTTCTCTCTCTCTCTCTCTCTCTCTCTCTCTCTTTTTCTCTCTCTCTCTCTCTCGCTCTTTCTGTTTCTCTCTCTCCCTCTCTCTCTTTTCTGCCTTTCTCTCTCTGGGTTTCTCTCTCTTGAATTTCTCTCTCTCTCTCTGTCTCTCCCAGCTTTTGTGCTCTTCCTGGAAAAGGGGGGGGGGGTTGGTGGTGGTAAGAAAAAAGAAGGAGAAGAAGAGGCTGAAGCTGCTAGTGGTGGGGTGGGGGGCGGGAGGAGGAGGAGGAGGAGGGCGAAGGACGCGCCAACCTTAACCTTTGCCAGCCATCCAGCTCGTTAAGAGGCGCTAATGAGGTCCGGCCCAGCCGGAGGAGGAAGAGGAGGAGGGGAAGGAGGAGGAGGAAGGTCGGTGGAGCCTGGAATCCCAACGCGCGAGGGACTTTCCAACCGGCCAGCTTGGGCATCCCACCACCCCCCCAACCCCCTCCAGCCGGGGGAGACCCCAGCCCCGGGCCGGCCCCCCCCACTCATCCCCACCACCCTTCCCCGCCGCCCGGCTCTCCCCCATTGTACCCCGGCGGCGGGCGATGCCGAGCCTCCTCCTCCTCCTCCGGCCGCTGCCGCTCCTCCTCCTCCTCCTCTTCCTCCTCCTCTTCCTCGGGCCGGCTGTCACCGGGGCTTACCGTTGCGCGCCCCACGTGCATTCGGAGCCCCGGAGGGTGGCCGGTTGGCCAGGTGGGTGGGAGCGAGCCTGAGAACGGCCCCTCCCCTCCCCAGCGGCGGCGCCCCCCCCCGCCCCGCCTGGCCAAGCCAAGCCGGCCCCTTCGCTCGCCCCCTCCTCCTCCTCCTCCTCCTCCTCTTCTCCCCCCCCCAAAAAAAAAGACAAAAGCCCTCCCCCGGAGGAGAGACCCTTCCCTTGCCTACCTGCTGCGGGGCCGCTGCGGTGCGGGGTGCCGGGAGACGGGGGGGGGTGTCCCGGTGGAGAGCGGAGGAGGAGGGGGGGCTGACAGCCAGCTGCTGCCCGCGGAGGAGGAGGAGGGAGGACGGGGAGGGGGGGGGCTGCCGCTGCGGAGCGCCTCCTTCCTTCCTTCCTTCCCTCCCTCCCACCCAGCCAGGCAGGCAGCCGGGGAGCCGAGCAGCGCGAGCCGGAGCGGACCGAGGAGGGAGCAGGGGAGGGAGGGAGGGGGGGGCAGCCCCCTCCTCCTCCCCCCCCTCCGTGAGCTCCGAGGGAGGGGAGGGAGGAGGAGAGAAAGGGGAGAGGGGGGGTAGAAGGAGCTTCCCGGACTTGGGGGAGCCAGGGAGGGAGGGAGGGAGGGAGGGGGGGGGGGGGGGGGGAGAAGGGCAGGCCCCCCCTTCCCCCCCCCCCCTCCCCTTTTAAGAGAGGAAGGAGGGCACCCTCTGCCACCCTTAAGGCGGGTTAGGGTCTTCCAACACGTGCTGGGACCCCCCCCCCCGCCCCCTCAAATCTGCCCAGGGGTGGCAAGGATAAGGGGTGCCTGGGATTGTCCTCTTCCGACCTGGGGGAGGTTCTGTCAGGTAAGGGTTCAGCCTCCAAAGTAACCGGGACACCCACTCCCCGCCAGCCTTGATTTAATCCACTGGGACCCCCCCCTCCCTCACCAGCCTGGATTGATCTGCCCACCTGCCCCAAATGTGCCCACAGCTGCCTTGGCACAGCCTTCGCCCCAAGCCAGGACAGGTGAGCGGCTCACCTGCCCACCTTTTCAAACACAAGACCGAACGCACCGCTCTGCATAGAACTTTTTATCCGTTGGCGGTTTATAAAGTCACAGGAGGTGGTGGAAAAGTGCCTTCGTACTTCATGCCTTCAGTCCTCGAGCTACGAGCACAACGGAGCCCCCAAATTTCTGTTGCTAAGTGAGATGTGGGTTGAGTTTTGCCCCCATTCTACGGCCTTTCTTCTCACCGTTGTTAATCTTAAGTTAGTCACACGGTCGTTAAGTGAGCCTGGTTTCCCCACTGCTGGTCAGAAGGTTGCAAAGTGGGATCACATTACCCTGGGACACAGCAACCGTCATAAATATGGGTCAGCTGCCAAGCATCGCCGTGGCGATGGTGCAACGGGCGTGAGTGTGAAAAGCGGACATAAGCCACTTTTCTCGGCCCCGTTGAAATTTTGTGAGCGGTCACTAAACTGTCGTAAGTCAAGGACTACTTGTAGTCCTCCAGACCAGAGGGGGGAGGGGGCACCAAGACTCCAAGTCAAGGACTCCAAAATCCATTTTCGCTTGCCCAGTGGCAGAAGCCCAGGGGGCAATTATACCGGCCCCCCTTGGCTGGGTTAAACAAAAAGGGGCAACGGATCTTTAGCACGTTTTTAATCTTGAAATTATTTAATTACAAAAGCGACAAATTGCTTTGTAGACCCCGAAAAGCGGTGCTTCTCAGCCAAGTGCAACTGGGTGGACTTCAACTCCCAGAATTCCCCAGGCAGCTTTGCAAAGCGATAGGTTAAGTCAATCGTCCCCGATTTTACAATTGTTGGCCCCGAAGCAACTCACTGCAAGTTGTTAAGTGAATCGCTTGGTCATGAAGCAATCCAGCTTCTCCACATATACACACACACACACACACACACACACACATGTCAGCCATTAATAAACACCCACTTTTGATCGCGTGACCATGGAAACGCTGCAAGGGTCATACGTGGGAGGACCGATGCTAAGTCCCCTGTTCTGCTGCTGTAGTCACTCCCGTCGCTAAACGAATGGCTGTAAATCAAGGACCCCCTATACTTACATCAAACCCTTTTTTTAATCTAACAGGAGGACCGAAAGCTAGCTGAGTGTCCCGATGCCAGCCGTCCAAGCCGGAAAGGTGAACATAAATTTAAATTGTTCAAATAGGGGTATTCCTCGTTTGGGAACAGCAGCCTCTCAAATACGGCCTTCTGGCTTAGCAGAGGAATAATTTAGAGCCCCTGGCAAGGGGGCTGACACTTAATAGGACGGCACACCTGCTCTGAATGCAGGTGAGTCTCAGGTTCGGCTGCTTAAAAAGATCAGGTAACAGGTGTGAGAAAAGGCCGCGGAAGCTGTGCAGAGCCAGATGGTCTGGAGCTGACTCCTATTTCCGTAGCGGTAGCAAGGCTGAAGTCGGCCCAAACCCCCGAGCCTAAATAAACTAAATAAACCAAAAGTTTGTTTCCTTCTTTGATCCATCGGTTGTTGATTAGATAACATCATCAAGGCTAGGTTTATTTATTTATTTATTTTTAATTCTTTTTATGGCCTCCATCCTCTGTCTAGCCGTTGGAGCACTGAGGATGTTACCTAGTTGGGTTATGAAACGTCTGCAAGAAAACAGCCAAGTTCAGAGAGCACCAAGGACCAGACAGTCCTCCTCCTCTTCCTCCTCCCCTTCCCTTTCCTCCTCCTCCCTTTCATCTTCCTCCTCCTCACCTCACTCCCTTCTAGCACTGATGATGTTACCTAGTTGGGTTATGAAACGTCTGCAAGTAAACAGCCAAGTTCAGAGAGCACCAAGGACCAGACAGTCCTCCTCCTCCTCCTCTTCCTCCTCTTCCTCCTCCCCTTCCCTTTCCTCCTCCTCCCTTTCATCTTCCTCCTCCTCACCTCACTCCCTTCGAGCACTGATGATGTTACCTAGTTGGGTAATGAAATGTCTGCAAGAAAACAGCCAAGTTCAGAGAGCACCAAGGACCCCACAGTCCTCCTCCTCCTCCTTCTCCTCCTCCACCTCCACTCTGCAAACCCCCCTCCCTTCAAACACTGATGATATTGCCTAGTTGGGTCATGAAACGTCTGCAAGAAAACTGCCAAGCTCAGAGTACCAAGGATCACACAGCTCCTCCTCCTCCTCCTCCTCCTCCCATCCAGCCCTGATGATGTTACCTAGCTGAGTCATGAAATGTTTGCAAGAAAACAGCCAAGTTCAGAGAGCACCAAGGACCCCACAGTCCTCTTCCTCCTCCTCCTCCACAAACCCCATACATTTCTAGCACTGATAACATTACCTAGTTGGGTCATGAAACATCTGCAAGAAAATATCCAAGGTCAGAGACCAAGGATCAATTGGCCAAGGTTGAGAAATATCTCAATTCTGTCCTCCTCCTCCTCCTTTTCCTCTCTGCAAATTCTACTCCCTTCAAGCATTGATGACATTCCCTAGTTGGGTCATGAAACGTCTGCAAGAAAACAGCCAAGCTCAGAGAGCACCAAGGAATCCAAAGAAGGCCTTTACTTCCTACTCCAGAACTCCCCTGTTGTCATGACCATCGATTGTACTGGAGAGAAATTAAGGGAGACCTCATCCAACTCAAACCTCCATCAAACCAGGTTAATTAATCCGATCTAAATCAAGGCTCTCAGTCCAGGCCTTTGCCAACTCTACAAACCTCAAGAAGACCTCACATTTCTTCTGACTCATTCTCAGATGGAATTATTAACTGCGCTTTGCATCCTGTTGTGGTTCACTGGCAGCCGAAGAAGCTGGACAGTGGGGAAGAACGGGGACCAGTCCTGGAGTCTGGGAAGGACTTGGACAGGGGTCCTGGGTCCAGTGGGCCAGCACCATCTGGGAGTGGGGTGCTGACTCCGGAGCCTCCAGAATCTGGCAGCAGCGAGGCAGAGGAACAGAGGGAGCCTGTTCCCAGGGCGCGCGTGCACAGAGCTGCCAGAAGGCAAGGACAGCTAAGACAAAAAGGGCGACTTGGGAGTAAGGCTGAGAGGTGATTGGCCCCTCCCATAAGGGATAAAAGTCAGGCAAAGGTGGAGAAACCTTTGCAGGAAGCAAGGTCGTTTGCTCTGTTCGGATTCAACCTTGAAGCTCTGCATGGACTTTGTACTTTGGTTGTGTTTTTACAGTTCATTTGGCACTTTAGTTGTTGGCAGCCATTCAAAGGAGAGAAAGGTGGGTGCTTATCTCAAGGCACTATTTGGGACTCCTTACAGGCTGGGAATGCACATAATTCCCAGCGTTGAAATAAAGAGAGAGTTGTTTGGGCTAAGCGTGTGCTTAATTGTGGTCTCAGGAAGCCTTGGTCGGAACAGGTCCCACCAGTAGTCCAGCATGGGAGATGATGGCAGAGAGGATCAATCAATCAATCAATCAATTCTATCTATCTATCTATCTATCTATCTATCTATCTATCTATCTATCTTCTCTTCCCTAATGAAGATGGCAGTAACTCCTTGACCCAACACCAGTTCTAGAAATCTATAAATAACGTGACTTCATGCACAATTATGTCCCTTCTGACATCCATTCACTGATCACTATTGGTTTATCTAACATTTTTCCTCCCTAACTAGGCAAATCAAGAGAAACCACAGTTAGTCCTCGACTTACAACCACAACTTGAGCCCAATCTTTCTGTTGCTAAGCAAGACAGTTTTTAAGTGAATTTGGGTCCCCTTTTTCAACCTTTTCTTGCCACCGTTGTTAAACAAATCACTGCAGTTCTTCAGTTGGCCGCCCAGTTGTTAAGGGAATCTAGCCTTCCGCGTTGACTTTGCTCATCAGACGGCTGCAAAAGGGGATCACGTGACCCCCCCCAGGGGACACAACGACCGTCATAAATAGGAACCAGTCACTAAGCGTCCCGAACCGCTCTCCTGTTTTTAATCATTTTACGCATCAGGTTTATCAAAGTCAATTTTTCGTGTTTCTTTGCTTTTGCCTGGTGTTTGTACTTGAAATAAATAAACCGGTGGATAAAATAAAATAAACTCAGCAACTCCGCAAGAATAATTGTACAGTGGCACAGCGGGGACAATGAACATTACAACATGCAAACACAATCCTTTTTTAAAATAAAAAAAAACCCAAATGGAGAGTTTAAGCGTGTGCTAGAAATCTGTTTTTGTTTTGCTATTCGTACACTCCCAAAAATAGTAAGTCCAGCACACACACAAAAATAAAAATAGAAAAACAAGCTTCAGATAATCAGAGTTGGAAGGGACGTTGTAGGTCATCTAGTCCAACCCCTCTGCCCAAGCAGGAAACCCTATACCACCATCCCTGACAAATGGCAGTCCAACCTCCCCTTGAAAGTCTCAAGTGATTACAATAGCTATTTTATCAAACATTTTACTCTTACATTGTTTCATATTTTCTAAAGTTATTTCTATTTCTAATATAACAATACTATCTTTTGTACTTTTGCAGAATCTCTTTTTCCATTAAATTTTCAGCCATTATCTCTAAATAGGCCGTTTCTCTATATTTTGTTTCTGTCCTTTATAACTTCTTTTCCTTTCTTTCTTCCCTCCCATCTTCTCCCCTTTTTACCCCCTTGTCTCTCTACTTCTAATTCTCTCTTCTGCATTTCCCTCTTCTGTTGCTTTCTGATTTTATACTTATTTTTCACTCTATTTTGGGGGGGAGTTGTTTTTCCCAATCTTAAACTTTCCATTCTCTTTCCCCCCTTTCCTCCCCCCCCACCTAAGATTACTTGTTCATTAAAGATGGCTTCTTCTTTGTCGCAATCTTCTTGTTCTGCAGGCATTTCTTGTTGTCTCTCATAGTTCCAAATCTCCATTTCTAAAAACTGAACTACGAAGCCAAAAGAACCTCTCCCTTCTTGTGCATCTTCTTTGTACTTTTTAAGTTCCATTTTCAGTTCTTCTAAAAGTGGAGCCATTTTAAACAGTTTTAAACAACCACCCGATTGATTTTAGTCATTCAAATACAATAGCCCAAAATCCAGAAATCATCAAGTAATCCAGATAGTCCCGAGTTATTTCTTTTCCCAAACGCCATCACTCTGCTAAACAACTCATTCCCTCAACACTGTCCAACTATTTACAAAGTCTGCACTACTATTACTATTCATCTTCTCATCACTCCTTATCACTCATCCCGTCTCACTTGCGACTATATGGCTGTAACTTTGCTGCTTGTATCCTTACGACCTATATTGACTGTTTCCTACTATGATTTGATTGCTTATTGTACCTTATGACTATCATTACGCGTTGTACCTGATGATTCTTGGCTCTTGACAAATATAGCTTTTCTTTTATGTATAATGAGAATATTTGCACCAAAGACAAATTCCTTGGTCAATTAAAAAAAGAATCCTATTCTATTTTCTGTTCTGTTGTTATTACTATTCCATTCCATTCTATTCTATTCTTTCATTCTTAATTTTGTTCTATTCCTATTCTATTCCTATCATCTATTCTATTCTATTCTATTCTATTCTATTCTATTCTATTCCTATTATCTATTCTATTCTGTTCTGTTCTATTCCTATTCCTATTTTAAACCCAGAAGTGCAGCATGTCATATACTGCATATTCCTGTTTACAATCATCAAGCTTATTATTATTTTTTTTAAATCCATTAACCTATCTTGATCAGATCTTGAAAATTGGGAGGGGGGGGGAAATCCCACCCAACCTGCCAAATAAAAGTGAGCCAGCTACAATTCTTCTCAAATTTGCTATCCTCCGGAGGAACAGGCCATAAATGGGAATAATTTTCCGTATTGCAAGTCAGTCTGCCCGCAGGAGAGGACTAAGCACCGGCCCATTTGGTAGCAAAGCTGTGTGCGTTGTGACATCATCCCGGAGATTACCCAAATTAAAGCAATTGGCTTCTAGTGCATGTTGCAACTGGCCAAAATTGATCTATTTCCTCTTCTTCTTATACAGGTAGGTTTCGACTTACGACCACAATCGAGACAGGAATTTTTGGGTGGCTAAGCTTTCTTTTTCTTTTTTTTTCCTGAAGTGGCTAGGTAAAATCCCAGCAGTTATTAAGTGAACCATTTGGCCGTTAAGCAAATCCAGCTTCCCCCATTGAGCCAAAGGTGCTTTTTTTTTCAGGAGGCAACTGGATTTTCTGGGGGGTTTTTTTGAAGACATTTCGCTTCCCATCCAAGAAGCTTCTTCAGCTCTGACCAGACGGTGGGGAAGGATTTATACACCTTGAAGACAGCTGGTTATTTGCATCCTTTTAGAGGATCGTTGAGGCCACCTGGAGGTCTGTGTCCTCAGGGTCACCTGAGTGATGCAAATGGGTGTGGAGCCTTCTTGGAACTGCTGAAAGGACTGTCGTAGATTGGAGAAAGGTAATGCTGTATCCCTCCCCCCTGTCGAGAAAGGGGCTGTTCAGTTTGGTCATAGATGGCCTCTTGGACCCCTCTTCCAAACCAGCGGTCCTCTCTGTCCCAAATGTGGACTTTGCTGTCTTCCAAAGAGTGGCCGTTGTCTTCTAAATGCAAATGGTCGGCCCAATCTCATCCTAACGCATTTGTTCTCCTATGTTGTGCCACGCGTTTGTGCAGTGGCTGTTTTGTTTCTTCAATATACAGATTGTGCACAGGTCTCATTAAGTCTACACGGAGGGAAGGAAGCAGTGGGGTGCCACAAGGTTCCCTCTTAGGCCCAGGACTCTTCAATATCTTCATTAACGACTTAGAGGAGGGGATAGAAAGGGAATTTACCAAATTTACAGAGGATACTAAACTGGCAGGAGTAGCTGACACCCTAGAAGATAGGCTCAAGATCCAGATGGATCTTGACAGACTAGAACACTGGGCCGTATCCAACAAAATGAAATTCGATGTAGAGAAAAGTAAAGTCCTACACTTAGGCAAGAAAAACCCAAAGGACACATATAGACTGGGTGAAACCAGGCTCAACAGCAGGAACTGGGAGAGGAATCTTGGAGTCTTAGTGGACAACCAGCTAAATAGGAGCCAATGTTGTGCAGCAGCAGCCAAAAAAGCCAATGCAATCCTAAGCTGCATTAACAGAGGGATACAATAAAGATCTAGGGAGGTATTAATACCACTCTATAAAGTCTTAGTAAGGCCACACCTAGAGTACTGCGTCCAGTTTTGGTCACCACGCTATAAAAAAGATGTTGAGACTCTAGAAAAAGTGCAAAGAAGAGCAACCAGGATGATGAGGGGACTGGAGACTAAAACATACTTTGAATAGTTGCAGGAACTGGGCCTGGCTAGTCTGGTGAAGAGAAGGACCAGGGAAGACAGGAGAGCATCTTCCAATATTTGAGGGGCTGCCACAGGGAGGAGGAGGAAGGGGGTCAAGCTATTCTCCAAGACACCCGAAGGCCAGACAAGGAATAATGGATGGAAACTGAACAAGGAGAGATTCATCCTGGAAATAAGGAGCAATTTTCTGACAGCGAGAACAACCCATGGAACCGAAGTTGCCTTCAGAAGTTGTGGGAGCTCCCTTACTTGAGACCTTCAAGAAGAGACTGGACTGCCCTCTGTCAGAAATGGTGTAGGGTCTCCTGCTTGGGTGGGGGGGGTTGGACTAGATGACCTACAAGGTCCCTTCCAACTGTGATTATCTGTTTTCTGTTATTGTACTGCCTATATAGCACGTTGCTCAGTTTGCGTCCGGGTGTTTTATCCTTGAGGTACACAGTACAACGCGGCGAGCTCCTAAATTTTGATCACATGACCGTAGGGATTTTGCAACGGTCACAAATGTAAAAAGCTGAACGGTTGCTTCACGAACCCTAAACCACCTGTGTGGATTTTGTGCTATTTTATAGAGGAACAAAGCCGCATTATTAGGTAATCGCTTTTTGTAAAGTAATGATACAACTGACATTTCTACCCAACAATGCCAGCAAACAGTGCAACTTTCAAGGACAAACAAATTACAAACACCTCCTCTGTCTTTCTTTCACACATACAACACAATCCACTCTTCTCTTTGACAGCTAAGATGCCGCAAAAAAAAAAAAAAATTTCTCCAGTGTACAAGTAACGGGGGGATGGCTATATTTTTTTCTTCCCTTGGGGAGAAACGCCGTTAGGATGCAGGCAGGATTCGGAGTCAGCAACAACAACCTTTCAAGAGGTTCAAGAGGCTTGGGCGGGGGGGTTGGACTAGATGACCTACAAGGTCCCTTCCAACTCTGATTATCTATCTAGGTCTTGCCGCATTTCCCTGCCCCGCAAAATTCTTCCGACGTGAATTGCAACCAGAGCCTCCCCGCAAAATATGCTAAATTCTAACGTTTCCTCTTTCCTCCTTCCCGAAACGGCAGCCAAACTGGGGTCCCCCAGCTGAACTAAAACTTCCACATCCACTTTTCTCGCTTGGAAACACACCCGAGTATCACTTCTTCAAAGTAGAGGTCCGAGTTCGGGGGAAGCTGCAGTTCAGTTCCTAGATCAGAGGCCCGAAACGAAGGATGAGAAACAGCCCCCAAACGCATCACTTCCATTCGGGCTCACGAAGAGAAGGGCGATTTTTGCTCCCTTACGACACGGCAGCACAAACAGACCCACACACACACACGCACTCGCTGTTCTGCCTTCCCACCAAGCGCTTCTGCTTCCGTGGCCTTCTAAAATTATTTTCCAGCTTTGTGGCTATCAAGGTTAACGGCTTCCCCACCCCCTGCCTTTTTTTTCCCTCTTCTATTTTTCTATTTTTCAAGCACCTTGAGAGGGAGGGGGTTTTTTTTGGGGAGGGGGGCAGAAACAGAGGGTGCTGATCCTTGCGTTATTTCCCCC
>NW_020769564.1:329161-340553 GCF_900518735.1 Pseudonaja textilis
GATGACCTCCAAGGTCTCTTCCAACTCTATTCTGATTGATTGATTGAACAGGGAGTTGGACTAGATGACCTCTAAGGTCTCTTCCAACTCTATTCTGATCGATTGACTGAACAGGGGGTTGGACTAGAAGACCTCTAAGGCCCCTTCCAGCTCCATTCTAATTGATTGATTGATTGATTGAACAGGGGGTTGGACTAGATGACCTCTAAGGTCCTTTCCATCTCCATTCTGAGTGATTGATTGATTGATTGACCTTTGTTGCTCTTCTCTACATTTAAAGCCTCTCCTCAGAAAGGACGGAGGGGAGGGGTTCTCAAAGGTCATCTATTGGCACAGTTTTGCACCGTGGTGGGGATGCTTTCCAAATGCGGATTGGCTGTGCTTGTGAATAGAGCCCCCTTGTCCAAGACTCCCTTGCGGACAGAAGAGAAAGCAGAGGCCAGTGGGGGGGGGGGGGGGTGGGGGTTGGGGGGGGGAGGGGCTGCTTTGTCCTTCCCGCTCCTGGCGAGAACTTCCACGGCCTGGCTGCCCCTGGGACCGACCGGCCGAAGGAAGCCCAGCCGAGGACAGAGGAGCCTTTCAGACGGCGAAGACAACTCTCCCTTTCGCAGAGGAGCCCCCCCCCCCCCCCCCCCCCGGGCTCCCATTTCAATATAGCTCTGGGTTGCTCCCCCCCTCCCTCCGGGGAGCCTCTCATGGGAGTCCTGGACTTAGCAATCGCGCTGAGACTTATATGCCGCTTTCGCGGTGCTTTTCCAGCCCTGTCTGAGCGGTTTACAGAGTCAGCCTCTGGCCCCCAACCATCCGGGTCCTCATTTTACCCACCTGGGAAGGAGGGAAGGCTGAGTTGACCTTTAGAAGGAAGGAAGGAAGGAAGGAAGGAAGGGAGGGAGGGAGGGAGGGAGGGAGGGAGGGAGGGAGGAAGGAAGGAAGGAAGGAGAGAAGGAGGGAGGAGAGAAGGAGGGAGGAAGGAAGGAAGGAAGGAAGGAAGGAAGGAAGGAAGGAAGGAAGGAAGGAAGGAAGGAAAGAAGGAAGGAAGGAAGGAGGAGCCCTCTCTAAGCAGTTTACAGAGTCCACCTCTGGCCCCCAACAATCTGGGTCCTCCTTTTACCGACCTGGGAAGGACGGAAGGCTGAGTCAGCCTGGAGCCATTCAGGATCAAACTCCTGGCAGTGGGCTTCGAACCACTGGCTTCTAACCACTGTGCCACCAGATATAGAATAGGTGATGATAGGTAGGTAGCAGACAGACAGATGCGTACACATATACACATACACGGCGCGCACGCACGAGAGAGAGAGAGAGAGGGAGAGAGGATAGATAGATGGATGGATGGATGGATGGATGGATGGGATGGATGGATGGATGGATGGATGTAGGCAGGCAGGCATGCATACATACATACATACATACATACATACATATATATGTGTAGAGAGAGAGATAGATGTAGACAGACAGACAGACAGACAGACAGACAGAGGCAGATGATAGATAGATAGATAGATAGATAGATAGATAGATAGATAGATAGATAGATAGATAGATAGATAGATAGATAGATAGATGTAGACAGACACACACACACACACACATATATAGAGAAAGAGACAGGATGGATGGATGGATAGATAGATAGCAATAGATAGCAATAGACAGATACAGCTTCACAGTGCTTTCCAGCCCTCTCTATTACCAGTTTACAGAGTCCGCCTGTTGTTTCCAACAATCTGGGTCCTCATTTGACCCACCTGGGAAGGAGGGAAGGCCGAGTCAACCTGGAGCCTGGTGAGAATCAAACTCTGGCAGTTGGCAGAGTTAGCCTGCACCCCTGCCTTCTAACCACTGAGCCACCACGGCTCCTAAGTGACTTTGTTTGTTTGTTTTTATTTAATTTATTTAGTTAAGTGAGTTTTGTCCCGATTTTACGACACCTTTCTTGCCATCGTTGTTAAGTGAATCCCTGCAGTTGCTGACTTAGCGACATGGCTGTTAAGTGAACCTGGCTTCCCCCTCCCAGACTTGGCTTGTCAGATGGTCACCAAAGGGGATCACATGACACACACACCCCGGGGTGGGGGGTGAACGACACTGCGACCATCATAAATACGAGTCGGTTGCCAAACGGCCGAATTTTGATCCTGTGACTGCAAGGGATGCAGCGACAGTCAATAAATATGGAAAAAACGGTCGTAAGTCACTTTCTTTCCCGCCCCCCAGGGCCATTATAACTTGGAATGGTCACTAAAAGAACAGTTATAAGTTCGAGGACTTCCTGTACTGTAAAACCTTCTTGTTCTAGACTTCTGGCCTGCCCTCGCTGGAGAAACTGCACCAGGCTTGGAATAAAATGTCTGTTTGGACTAACATTTCCACCCCCTGTTTGTAACCAGGAAGTAAAGAGAGAGTAGGTAGAGAATTTGTCGGGGGCTGTTTAGGGGTCACGGCCTCCCCCCTTTCCTCTTTTGCACAGAGGCAGCGGGTGGGATTCTACTGGTTCAGACTGGTTCTATCGAACCGGTTGTTACGATTCTGCGCAGTCCGGAGAACCAGCAAATCACGGTGACATCCTGACACAAATTTCATGACTTGAGGGATTGTGATTGAGGGATTATGAGCCGTTAGGCCAGAAAGCTAAGGAGTTGGGTGCACAAGTAGTAGTAGTTGTTGTTGTTGTTTTCAATCTATACTTCCAACCAAAAGTCAACGTCCGGTAAGAGAACGAAGGATTCTAGAAGTGAACCACTGGCTAAATGTCTATGGAGATTCTCTGTCATCCAGGTCAGGGGTCGCCGACCTTTTGGACCTCAGGAACCACCAAGTCCTCATTTTAAATCCCGCGGAGCAGAGACCCTGGGAAAATCCCCCCAAAAGTCGGCAGGAAAAACCCCCACCCCCGTTTTCCTACCGATCGATCGTTTTTTATTTGGGATCGCAGGATACCGTCTCCAGCTCCATTCTCAGGGGGAGAGAGAGAGAGAGAGAGAGAGAGAGAGAGAGAGAGAGAGAGGGAGAGACTTTTGGCTTCATGCAAGGAAAACAGCAGAAGCCGCAGAAGTCTTTCTTTCTCTCCCCCAAACTCTGCCAGAAACGAGTCTTTTTTGCCGGCGCAGCCTCTTGGAGCAAGGAGGCCTTGCAGGGTCTCAGAGGTTCATTTCTGGCGGAGTTTGGGGGAGAGAAAGAAAGACTTTGGCTGCTTTCCTTGCATGCAGCCAGAAGCAGAAGAAGAAAGAAGTGGAAAGAAGCAGCCAGGTGGCCAGGCCAGGTGTATGGGGCACGTGGGACAAGTCCCCACCCCCTCCACCCTTTCTCCCCTCTCCTCACTCCCTTGTGTTGTTCGCAATTCAAGAGGCACAAGCCTTGTGTTCCCACGGGCCGTGTGGGCAGCACAGCCTTGTGTTCCCACATGGCCTGGATTTATTGCTTTGCGGGGGACATTTCTCTGCAGATCACCCAAATTTTCTCATGGACCATCAGTGGTCTTTGGCCCAATGGCTGGCGACCCTTGTCCCAGGTCACGATTGTCCCAAAGGTCCTTTTTTTTTTCAAGAGGCAACTGGACTTTCTTTTTTATTTATTTTTCCTTTGAAGACGTTTCGCTTCTCATCCAAGGAGCTTCTTCAGCTCTGACTGGATGGGGCGGGGAAGGGAAGGATTTATGCTCCTTGCAGGTAGCTGGTCATTTGCATCCTTTTTAGAGGGTCGTTGAGGCCACTTGGAGGTTTTATCTGTGTCCTAGAACGTCACCTGAGTGATGCAAGTGGGTGTGGAGAAGACTCCGCACATCTGCACGAAAACATCTGCAGAAAACACCCTGCCGCCAAGAAGCCTCCACCCCGATTTGCACCACTCA
The DNA here is from genome assembly GCF_900518735.1 of Pseudonaja textilis. Next base: position 333,015 of record NW_020769564.1, read on the forward strand.
GGTAACCCCGAAACCCACTGAGGAAGAGGCTACTTCCACAGTCCTCACCTTTAGGTTCCACGCCGTTGGAGTTGAAATGCATCCTTTTCTGGCACTCGGTGCAGCTCATGAGGAACCTGGTCACCGCTTCTCGTGGGAGGAAGGCGTAGGTCTCCGCAATCTGACGGAGGAAGAAGAAGAAGAAGAAGAAACCCGAATGACATCTATGACTTTGCCAAGGCAGCATCCAAGGGGAGGCCCCACCATCTGGCAACCCACCACGGATCTCCATTCAAAGGCAAAACTCTGCATACAGGTAGTCCTCAAGTTATGACCGCAATTGAGCCCGATATTTCTGTTGCTAAGTGTGATGTTTGTTAAGGGACCACTTTCCTTGCCACCATTAAGTGAAACACGGAGAGAGAAAGAGAGAGAGGCAGAGAGGCAGGATAGATAAATGAGAGAGAGAGAGAAAGAGAATTAGAGAGAAAGAAATAGAGATAGATAGAGATAGAGATAAAGATAGAGATGGATATAGATAGATAGTTAGTAATAGAAATAGATATAGACAGATGAGATAGATTGATAAGATAGAGGTAAAATACATAGATATATATATATCTTATCTCTATCTACATAGAGGTAGATAAAGATATAGATAGAAATAAGATTAGATAGATAGATAGATAGATAGATAGATAGATAGATAGATAGATAATGGATAGATATAGAGATATAGAAATAGAGATAGATAGAAATAGATATATAAATAGATACAGAAATAGATAGATAGGTATAGCGATAGAGATAGATAAGATAGGTAGATAGATAGATATACATAGATAGCCCCAGAATGTTTTTCCACAAGCGCCTAATATAAGCTCTATCCCTCCAAAAATAAGCCCTCCTTAAGAGCCTTAGTCACATGGTTGTAAGGTGAATCTGGCTTCTCATGGACTTTGCTTGTCAGAAGTTGGCCGAAGGAGGATCCCGTGACCCTGGAACTGTTATAAATGCGAGTCAGTAGTCAAGGGTCTGAATTCTGATCATGCCTCTTCTGAATCCAAGCTGGAAGTGGGGTGCCAGAGCCTTTCGCAGGTCCCCCAGAAGTGACCTCATCCTTGCTGGGTACTGATGAGTAAGGCTTACACCTTCCTTTTGATATGTGTTCTAATGATGCCCGGAAGGAGATTAGCTTATGTCTCTCATACTCCTGACTCATCTTCAGCTGGTTGTCAATGTCCACACACACACACACACACACACACACCAATGTCTTCTCGGATCTCGGTTCTTCAAGCCCTCAATTCCCCATTTTTTACAGAAAACCATTTCCCTCCCCACCTCTCGCTCGATGTAGATCCCTGACATACAACCACAACCGAGGCCAAAATTTCCATTGCTAACCAGTTGGGAAGCGAGCTCGGCCCTATTTTACGACTTTTCTAGCCGCCATTGTTAAGTGAATCACCGCAGCCAAGTTATTCACAGGGGTTGTTCAATGGATCCCACTTCACTGAACAACCTGGGGAAGGGAGGGGAGGAGGGGAGGAGAGGAAAGGGGGAAAAAAAAGGAAACGTAAGGAAAGAAAGGAGAAGGGGATATAAAAAGGGAAGGGAAATACAGTAAGGAAGGGAAGGGAAGGAAAAGAAAGGGGAAGGAAAAGGAAGGAAGGAAGGAAGGAAGGAAGGAAGGAAGGAAGGAAGGGAAGGAAGGAAGGGAAGGAAGGAAAAGGAAAAGGAAGGAAGGAAGGAAGGAAGGAAGGGAAGGAAATAAAGAAGGCATGGGAACGGAAATAAAGAAGGGAAGGGAAATAAAAGAAAGGGAAGGAAAAGGGGAAGGGAAGAGAAAGGGGGAAGGGAAAGAAAAGAAGAAAGGAAAGGAAAAGAAATAAAGAAGGGAAGGAAACTGATTAGTTTTTCTCACTGTCAGAAAATTCCTCCTTGTTTCCAGATTAAATCTCTTCCTTGTTCAGTTTCCACCCATTGTTCCTTGTCTGGCCTTCAAAGATGCCTTGGAGAATAGCTTGACCCCCTTCCTCCTCTCTGGGGCAGCCCCTCCAATATTGGAGGGGGTAGAGATAGATAGAGATAGATAGATCGATAGATAGATCGATAGATCGATAGATAGATCGATCGATCGATAGATAGATAGATAGATAGAAAGATATAAATGAGAGAGAGATAATAGATGAGAGAGAGAGGACGGATAGAAGATAGATGATAGATAGATAGTTAGATGATAGATAGATAGATAGATAGATAGATAGATAGATAGATAGATAGATAGATAGATAGATAGATAGATAGATGATAGATGATAGATCGATAGATGATAGATAGATAGATAGCTTGACCCCCTTCCTCCTCTCTGTGGCAGCCCCTCAACTATTGGAAGATGCTCTCCTGTCTCCCCTGGTCCTTCTCTTGACCAGACTAGCCAGGCCCAGTTCCTGCAACCGTTCATTGTATGTTTTAGTCTCCAGTCCCCTCATCATCCTGGTTGGCCTTCTCTGCACTCTTTCTAGAGTCTCAACCTCCTTTTTTGATAGTCTAGTGACCAAAGCCCGATGCAGGACTCTAGTTGTGGCCTTTTGGGCGGGACTACCCAGCCTTTTCAGCAAGAGAGAGGCTGTTTCATTTCCACTAAACCTTTGATCTACGGCTGGGCCAGCCAATCCATCAGTGCCAGGAAGACAAACGCTTCGGGAATCGGACACAGAGGTGAGATTCAGAAAAAAATTTCTATCGGTTCTGTGGGCATAGCTTGGTGAGCGTGGCATGGCCGGGTGGGCGTGCCAGGGGAAGGATATACTGCAAAATCCCCCTTCCCTCCCCGGCTCACTAACCTGCTTTCCAGCTCCGTTCTCCTGTGCAGGGCAACCAAAGGAGACCCAGCCAATCAGCTGGGACTCAACGGGAGGCGGAGAATAGAGGGGGGCGGGGCCAGTCAAAGGTGGGATTTGCCGGTTCTCCAAATTACTCGAAACTTCCACCACCCGTTCTCCAGAACTGGTCCGAACCAGCTGAATACCAACTCTGATCTGATGGGGACCCTGTAACTTGTAGGGGGGGGGCGTGCATAAGCGCACCAACGTGCCTACCATCCCTGTCCTATTGTTTCTTTTATATATTATTTTTATTTTTCTTATACGTATCCATGTATTCATAACTATGTTTTACTTGTACCAACTGTAAACAACTGACAAATAATAAATAAATAAACTCTAATCATCTGTTTGGGTTTCAACACAACTGCAAGCCCTAGGAGGGGTTTTAGGATGAAGGGTGCACATTTCAGGGTGTGAAAGGGAGAAGGACAGGTAGTCCTCGACTTACAACACTTCATTTAGTGACCGAAGTTACAGCGGCTCTGAAAAATGTGACTTAGGACCGTTTTTTTCCCCACATTTAAAACTTTTCCAGTGTCCTCATGATCACGTGAGCAAAATTTGGAGGTTTGGCAACCGCTTCATATTTGTGACGGTTGCAGTGAACACTTTTGGTGTCTTTCTGACGAGCAAAGTCAAACGTCTGCAAGAAAACCACCAAGCTCAGAGAAAACCAAGGACCCCAAAGCCCCCCATTTCCTCCTTTTCTTTGCAAAACCCTTTCCCATCTAGCACTGATGATGTTGCCTACTTGGGTCATGAAAAGTCTGCAAGAAAACTACCAAGCTCAGAAAAGCACCAAGGATTCCACAGTCTGTCCTTCCTTCCTTCCTTCCTTCCTTCCTTCCTTCCTTCCTTCCTTCCATTCTTCCCTTCCCTTCCCTTCCCTTTACTTCCTCCTTCCCCCCCCTCCTCCTCCCTGCAACCCTTATCTCTTCTAGCACTGATGATGTTCCCTCGTTGGGTCATGAAAGGTCTGCAAGTAAACAGCCAAGCTCAGAGAGCACCAAGGACCCGGTTGTTACCATTCTGTGCAGTTCAGAGGACCAGCAAATCGCACCACTGCCTGGCCCAAATTGCAAGCAATTTTTTTTTTGTGACAAACACAGGCAGCAGATGGCAGAAAAGTAGATCTCTGAGTGAATCTGTGATTCTGGGAGCAACTCAACCTGCCTGGCTGCTTTGCCTGATTTGGGGGTAAAAGTTGCTTCTTTCTTTAAATAAAAAAAAATTCAACATTTACATCAATATTTACATTATTTACACACAAGCCACACCCAGCCAGTCACGTGACCCGCCAAGCCACGCCCACAGAACCGGTTGTAAAGAAATCTGAATCCCACCCCCTGTAACACAGTAGCACCACCAGTTATCTCCAGAAAACATTCTCCAAGCTTTTCAAATATAATCAGCAACCCCATCTATTCTTAGCAACTTTGCAGAGAGCTCCTTCTGTTTCCTGCTCCAATTAATCCTCGCTGGGCTGCATGCTAAGAAAAACCTTTTTTTAACAAAAAAAGAAAAAGAAAAAAGAAGTAAGCTTTCAGTTCCACAGAATTTAAAAAAAACATGGAGGGCCGAGATCACATGAGCTCTCTCTCTCTCTCTCTCTTTTATAAGAAGATGGGACACGTGTGATCTAAAAATCCCCCTGTTTTGAAATGAGTTTTTGGTTTTTTTTTTTGCAAAAGCAGGAAGCGAGATCCTCTGACATTTTTTTTTTAAAAAAAGGTATTTAGATCTCCACTACGTGGCAGTATAACCTAGTTTATGCTGACCAGCTTAGCAAAGCCAGGCCGTGCGAGCAAAGAGCATCATCGGAGTTTACGGCCCAGGAGAAGATTAAGATGGTTGCCTGCTGGCTTGCCATATCTTTTTTCCTCGTGGCCCAAATCTCCCGCAATTTCACACCGCACCTTTCTTGGTGCTGGTTCTTCTAGTTTCCAAGAGCTCAGAAATGGCTGGGCTCTGCCGTTTTCTTTTTAAAGCTGCTCCGTCCTGCAAAACCTCCGAGGACCACTAGCTGGCAGCAAAGAGAGCTTTGAGATTTCTTAGCTCTTGGCTGCCCCCTCGTGGTTGTTCCAAGATCTGCAGCTGGCTGGCTTGTTTTAAATGTTTCTCCAGGAAGGAATCTGGAAATCAGGCATCGTCCCTGTAGACCAGGGGTGTCTGGCTGAGGAATTCTGGGAGTTGAAGTCCACAAGTCTTAAAGTTGCCAAGGTTGGACACCCCTGCTGTAGACGATCAAGCATCGTCCCTGCCCTGTAGGCAGGTTGTCCTGGACTTACGACCACAATTGAAACCAACACAAATTGGAGGGGGAGCTCCATTTGATGAGGGCCTTACCTATATGGAGTAAGTGATATCACGATCCTAATTATTTCAGGGGTTCCTACAATTAGCTCAGAATTTATTTATTTTTTAAAAAAAATAAAATTAAAATAAAAAGCGGTCTTGGTAAACCGCAAATTAAATTTACTCCGTCCCTTTCACGGGAAATGTGGACATCGGGTGGTAGAGATTCGTCTGTTTATTTATTTTTCAGATTTATAGGCTGTCCTTCCTCCGAGGGTCAGGAAGGCAGGGCGCCAATTTATGGAAATATTTTTAGTACCACTGCTAGACATGTCGTGGGGGCTCCAGTCGAGGGACTCTCGGGTTAAAGCGGGTGAGAAATTCAACCCAAGATTCCTCCAGGTTCAGAACTACAAGATGGGTGAAATCCCACTGGAAGCAGGGGCTGGACTAGAAGATCTCCAAGGTCCCTTCCAACTCCAATTATTCTGAATCTATTCCAACACCCAATGCCAGAAATAAAAGAATGCTTTCGCAAAACATGGGCAAATTTATTTTGGGGAACCGCCAAAATTCTCCGTTTCCACCATCCTTTTGATTTTTAATTCAAAGCATTAATTTTTTTCAACACCGGCACTGAAAAATATCCCACATGCTCATATTCCAGTGCGCAGTGTATTGTTTATTTTAACTTTGGCAACTTGAAGATGTTGGAACTGGCTGGGGAATTCTGGGAGTTGAAGTCCACCTATCTTAGTTGCCAAGGTTGAAAATCATGCTGCCTGGGGAATTCTGGGAGTTGAAGTCCATTTATTTTAGTTGCCAAGGTTGAAAATCATGCTGGCTGGAGAATTCTGGGAGTTGAAGTTCGCCTAATCCTAGTTACCAAGGTTGAAAATCATGCTAGCTGGGGATTCTGGGAGTTGAAGTTCGCCTAATCTTAGTTACCAAGGTTGAAAATCATGCTAGCTGGGGATTCTGGGAGTTGAAGTCCACCTATCTTAGTTACCAAGGTTGAAAATCATGCTAGGTGGGGATTCTGGGAGTTGAAGTCCACCTATCTCAGTTACCAAGGTTGAAAATCATGCTAGCTGGGGATTCTGGGAGTTGAAGTCCACCTATCTTAGTTACCAAGGTTGAAAATCATGCTGTCTGGGGAATTCTGGGAACTGAAATCCAGTGGAAGTGAAACAGTGATTGAGCTTCAAATCTAGCAAAAAAAGTCAAGATATCTCCATTTCAGGCCACCATTGTGCCATCTTCCTGGGAAGATAAGTTAATTCCCATCAAATCTAAGTCTGGTTTTATTTGAGGAAGTATTTTTTGCCTCCTTTCTCTCTATATTAAGGACTCTCCCAGCTGACAAGTACTTAACGCATCAGTCTTCCACTTCAGCTGCCCACAAGGCTAATTTATTTCTGATCCTCTGCCTAATAATCCACAAATGAACTCATCTTCCTCATTTTAAACCTGATCGGCTGGTTGCAAGGAGAATAGACAGACCTGAGTCCTTGGCGGTTTCTGAGCTTGGTTGGTTTCTTCAAGACGGTTCATTACCCAGCTAGGTAACATCCTCAGTGCTAAAAGAGAGTGGGGTTTGTGGAGAGGAGGAGAATAAGAAGGGGGGAGGAGGAGGAGGAGGACAGTGCGGTCCTTGGTACTCTCTGTGGTTGTTTTCTTGCAGACGTTTCGTTACCCAACTAGGTAACCTCATCAATGCTAAAAGAGGGTGGGGTTTGCAGAGTGGAGGAAAATAGGAAGGGGGGAGGAGGAAAAAGACGAGGAAGAAGAAGAGGGAGGAGGAGGAGGAGGAGGAGGAGATGATCTTTGGTGCTCTCTGAACTCAGTAGTTTTCTTGCAGACGTTTCCTTACCCACGTAGGTAACATCATCAGTGCCGGAAGAGAGTGGCATTTGCATCTACGAGCACTGAGAATGTTACCTACTTGCGTAATGAAGCAATAGCACTTAGACTTATGTACCACTCCACGGTGTTTTACCGCACCCTCTGAGCAATTTAAAATACCAGCCTTTTGAGCCCCAACAATCTGGTTCCTCACTTAACCAACCTCGGAAGGATGGAAGGCTGAGTCAACCTTGAGCCGGTCAGGATCGAACTCGGGACTGTAGGCAGAGTCAGCCTCCAATATGACACTCTAACCACTGTATCATCACGGCTCTTTTTAAATAACTAAGCTCAGAGAGCATCAAGGACCCCACAATTTTCCTTCCTTCCTTCCTTCCTTCCTTCCTTCCTTCCTTCCTTCCTTCCTTCCTTCCTTCCTTCCTTCCTTCCTTCCTTCCTTCCTTCCTTCCCTTCCCTTCCCTTCCCTTCCTTTCTTCTTCCTTCCTTCCTTCCTTCCTTCCTTCCTTCC
>NW_020769565.1:4893-15505 GCF_900518735.1 Pseudonaja textilis
CTCTTCCCCCACTCTTTCCCTCCCCTCCCCTCCCTCCCTCTCTTTCTGTCTCTCTCTCCCTCCTCTCTCTGTCTCTTCCCCCCCTCCCTTCCCCTCTCCCTCCCCCGCCTCTCTCTCTTAGTGTGTTTGTAATTGTTGTCCTAATAGCCGGAATATGGCAAAAAGGCAGAATAACAAGAGTTGGAAGGGACCTTGGAGGTCTTCTAGTCCAACCCCCTGCTTCAGCAGGAGACCGTATGCCACTTCAGACCAATGGTTCTCCAATCTCTCCTTAAACATCTCCAGCGACGAAGCACCCATTACTTTTAGCGGCAGGCCGTTGGATGGATGGGCGGATGGACGTCCAGTCTCTTCTTAAAAACCTCCCGTGTTGGAGCAGCCACAACTTCTGGAGGCCAGCAGTTCCACTGGTTAATGGGTTCTAAACGTCAGGAAATCCCTCTTTCGTTCTAGGTTGCTTGGTGGGTTTCCATCCCTTGCTTCTTGTTCTGCCTCCCGTTGCTTTGCAGTGGAAATTCCAGTTGTGGTTGTAAGCCGAGGACTGTCCGCAAATAACAGAATAACAGAGCTGGAGGGGACCTTAGAGGTCTTCTAGTCCAACCCCCTGCTCAGGCAGGAAACCCTATACCACTCCCAGACCAATGGTTCTCCCGTCTCTCCTTAAACCTCTCCAGCGACGAAGCGCCCATTACTTTTGGCGGCAGGCCGTTCCGCTGATTAATTGATTTCACAGTCAGGAAATCCCTCCTTAATTCTAGGCTGCGACCCCTTAGCTATTGGAGCACTGCTGTCCTGTCTCACACACACACACACAACCACACCCACACACACACACACACACACACCAGTCCTTCTGCCGGGCACCTCTCTAGTCGAGCCCTTCGGTTGACGTGCCCGTATTTCGACACAAATATAAAGATTGAGATGCAGACCAGAACTTCCGCAAAGCCATCATCTGCACCCAGCATAAACAAACATTCGTGGTCTCTCCCGTTGGCTGCTAATGCTTTGCCTTTCGAGCGCTTGTAGGGGAGCGTTCAGAATGCAGAAGAGCCTCTGCAAGCGGAATCTGGAGCTAAATAAATCTCGTTTTTCGAGAGGGGCTTTCGTGTCACGATTTAGCATCTGTTACTTTTACAAGCGCTGAATACGTTGCCGGAAAATTGTGGGGTGTTTTCCCTCCCCCCCCCATTCCCTCCTCGCAGATGGATGAAGTTTGAGAACTGTGGATTTGAGACCAGGGCAATAAGAGAGAGAGCTATGTGCATATGCGCATTTGGTGCATCCATCAATAAAATGTTCGTCTTTTCAACCAGGGCTCTCTTTCTATTTGACTTTTGTAGTTCATGTTGAGTTCCCTTCTTCGGAGGGAGGGGGGGGAAAATAAATAAATCTATAGGGGGAAAAAAGTACCATCCCAAGGTGAGACCTGAAATCCTTTCTTTTAGTGAAAACGTTAAGAAAAGTCCAGTGTGCCCTCCGGGTCGTTAAAAAAAAGGGAGTTTTAATGTGTCAATCCATCCATCCATCCCTCAGAATAGAGCTGGAAGGCACCTTGGAGGTCTTCTAGTCCAACCCCCTGCTCAGACAGGAGACCCTAGGCCAGTGATGGCTAACCTGTCCAGCACCGAGTGGCCAAAGCACGCACACATGTAGGCATCCCCCCAAAATGCAACACACGTGTTCCCTACACATGCGTCAGAAGTGCTCTTCAGCCGGTTCTGACCGGTTCTGGAGAACCGGTAGCGGAAATGTTGAGCAGTTCTGAGAACCGGTAAATCCCACCTCTGATTGGCTCCGCGCCAACCCCATCTCTCTTCTCTGCCTCCCATCGAGTCCCAGCTGATCGGCTGGGTCTTCTTTGGTTGCCCTACAGAGGAGAACGGAGCTGGAAAGCAGGTCAGTGGAGTGGGGAGGGAAGGGGGATTTCGCAGTATATCCTTCCCCTGCTGCGTCCACCAAGCCACGCCCACCAAGCCACGCCCACCAAGCCGCGCCACGCCCACCGAGCAACGCTCACAGAACCGGTAGTAAAAAATATTTGAATGCCATCACTGCCCGCCGCCTCCTGCACATGCGCAGCTGAAACCCGAGAACCAGCTGGCTAGCAGGAGGCACGCGCACACGCACGGCGAAGCTAAGCTGGGGCGACGGCTTGCAGGCCCGCGGAGAGGGCTCTGCGTGCCACCCATGCCATCCTGGGCCTGTACCATTCCAGACAGGTGGTTGCTCTATCTCTTCTTAAAAAAAAAACTCCCGTGGTGAAGCATCCACAACTTCTGGTGGCACGCAGTTCCACGGATTCATTGTCCTCACTGTCCGAAAGTTTCTCCTTAATTCCAGGTTGCTTCTCTCCTTGATGAGTTTCCATCCGTTGCTTCTTGTCCCGATTTCAGGGGCTTTGCAAAATAAGTTGACCCCCTCCTCTTCTTCGGGGGCAGCCGCTCAAATCCTGGAATATTTCGAAACGACTCCTCCTCCTCCTTCAGCTTAACCTAAAAAGCCGTGCAGGAACCTCCGCCCTGAAAGTTGGAGGGTTACTTTCTCTTCCGTTACCTGCGCAGGTAGGCCCGCGATCCCGTCTTGCCCCTCTGCTGTCCCAAAGCCCCGTGGCTTTGCCTTGCGCTCGGGCCTGGTGCCTCTTGGCAGCTGGCATGCCCGCAGCCGCTCTGACTTACATCTGAAAAGGGCTCCAATAATTGCTCATTCTGTTCCGCGACGTTTGTCAGGGACAGATGGTCGCGCTGAATGTTTAAAACGTCGGAGACCTCTGGATGCTCCTTCTGCTTCCCGAGGCCAAGTTTTTGCCAAAATTGGAAGGGGTGGGTGAGAAGAGAGCAGCCCGCCCAGCTTTGCAACAGACTGTGCTTGCAAACTTTTTCTTATTCCTTTTTGCAGTTAATTGTCCTTTCTCTCTCTTTCCCTCCCTCCTTCCCTCCCTCTCTCTCTCTCTCTCTCTCTCTCTCTCTCTCTCTCCCCGTGCGCCTCTCTTCCTCAAAGAAAGAATCAATATGTTATTACAGACTGGCACACGGAGCAAATGCCAACTGCTCTGGCGAATGAATTAATGATTTTAGTTTTGTTTTTTTTTTAAAAAAAAAAACAACTCCTTTTGGCCCGGGAATAGGGCCCACATATGGCCTGGCAGGAGGATGCTGGGGTAACAGGAAGGTGAGCCTACAGTTTATCAAGATTATTTTAAGTGGATTTTATCTGGCTGGTTGTTGAAATAACTTTCTGCCTATCACGCTGCTCTTCGGGGAGCGGCAATGATAAGGCCACATTTAAACTTTTGAGTGGGTTTCCCTAGAAATTTGGAGGCTGAGAACAAAAATTGGAATTAAAAAAATAAAATACAGATCATATGCTAGACCCTTCTGCATTTATTTATATATTTTTATCCCACCTGTATTATTTTGTACCTAAGTCAAGGGGGCAAACATACCCAGTACTCCTTTCCTCTTCCTTTTTTCCCCACAACAATCCTCTGAGGTAAATTGGGCTGAGAGAGAGATAGACCAGCCCAAAATCACTCAGGTGTCTTTCATGCCTAAGGTGGAACTAGAACTCACCATCTCCTGGTGACTGGCACAAATTGACCCAGGTGTTTTTCATATGTAAGGTAGAACTAAAACTCACAATCTCCTGGTGATTGGTCCAAAGTCACCCAGGTGTCCTCCATGTCTAAGGCAGAACTAGAACTCACCATCTCCTGATGATTGGCCCAAACTCACCCAGGTATCTTTCATATCTAAGGCAGAACTAGAACTCACCATCTCCTGATGATTAGCCCAAAGTCACTCAGGTGTCCTTTATCTGTAAAGCGGAACTAGAACTCCCCGTCTCCTGGTGATTGGCCCAAAGTCACCTAGCCAGCTGTCATATCTAAGGCAGAACTAGAACTCACCGTCTCCTGGTGATTGGCCCAAACTCACCCAGGTGTCTTCCATATCTAAGGTGGAACTAGAACTCACCATCTCCTGATGATTGGCCCAGAGGTTGGAAGGGATCTTGTAGGTCATCTAGTCCAACCCCCTTGCTTAGCAGCGTAAATCCTGGGCTCCATTGGGGTCGTTAAGTCGAGGGCTTCCACCCGATCCTTCCTTTCTCCGTCCAACCTGAAGAAATCTGGTTTGTGGACGCTTGTGGGCCTGCAAATCGTGGCTTCTACGCCATCAATATTTTAATTACTCTATGAATATTAATGCCCATTGTGTCTCCCCTTGAGTGGGTAACACACAAATAATGAAATCATGCAAATAAGACCCTAATGTGACACTTTCCCTCAGTCTCCATTACAAAACAAAAACCAAAAAAAATGCAGCATTTTTAGTTCTTCCATTATTTATGCAACTCTTCCCGTTTGTTTTTGAGGGTTTAACAAGTGGTCTTGAAGACAGACGGACAGACAGCCTTCTCTGAAATTGGGGACATGGTCATTATGAAGAATATCATCATTTCTTTCTCTCTCTTTGTTTTCCTAAGACGTAGCTTACTTTTTATATCTATCTGTTTGTCTGTCTGTCTGTCTGTCTGTCTGTCTCTGTCGATATCTATCTATCTGTATCTGTCTGTCTATCTATCTATCTATCTATCTATCTATCCATCCATATCATCTATCTATCCATCTCTCTCTCTCTCTGTCTGTCTGTCTGTCTGTCTCTCACTCTCTATATAAATATCTATATCTATCTATCTATCTATCTATCTATCTATCTATCTATCTATCTATCTATCTATCTATCTATCTATCTGTATCTATCTATCTATCTATCTATCTATCTATCTATCTATCTGTCTGGCTGTCTCTATCTATCTATCTATCTATCTATCTATCTATCTATCTATCTATCTATCTATCTATCTATCTATCTATCGGAAGTTGTCGGAGTTCCATCCTTGGAAACTTTCAAGAAGAGACTGGACTGCCATTTGTCAGAAATGGTGTAAGGTCTCCTGCTTGGGCAGAGGGTTGGACTAGATGACCTACAAGGTCCCTTCCAACCTCTGTTAATCTCTGTCTCTTTGTCTGTTGCTGTGGTTGTTAAGTGCACTTCTTCTGTTACTAACAAGGCTGTTCCATGAATCCAGCTTCCCCATTGACTTTGCTTGGCAGAATATGTTGTGGTTAGCTGGCAGCAGGTGCGGACGGCTGAGGAGAGCGAGGACTCAGATGAGGGGCCAGGACCATTAGGGAGTGGACGGCTGCCTTCAGAGATTGGGGGGGCTGGCAGCAGTGATGAGGAGGTTCCCGAGGAGCCTGTGCCAAGTGCGCACGCACGCAGGGCTGCTCGAAGGAAAGAGCAGCTGCAGCAGCACGGGCGACTCAGGAGTAAGGCTGCAAGGTAATGGCCCCTCCTTCAAGAAGATAAAAGGCAGCTGTGAGGAGAATGTTCTTTGCAGGAAGCAAAGACATTTTGAAACTCAGCCTTGTGGACATTACAGTATCTTAAGTTGGACTCTTGCATTGTGGAATATTTCTTATCTGTGATTCTTGGCAGTCTTGTACAGTTTTGGCAAGGTTTGTGCTTATCAAAGTTAATTCGTTTGCAGCAGCCTTTTAACCGGGGATTCATAAGACTCATTAAAAGGTTTCTGTTCCCTTTGGTTATTATTTGTCTTATTGTAAAGGGGTTTGGGTCAGAACGGAATATCACAAAAGGAGATCAAATGATCCCTGGGACACTGCGGCCGTTGCAAACATAAACCATTCCACTGTCGTAAATATGAACCATTGATGCCAACTATCCTAAATATGAACCATGGCCATTTTGATCATATGACCATGAAGAAGCTGCAACATTTGTAAATGTGAAGAATAGTTTTAGGTTCCTTTTGTTTCCGTGCCGTTGCAACTTCTAATGGTCACTAAATGAACGGTTGTAAGTCGAGGCACACAGTCGTAAATCCTAAAAAAGCTTTGCATCTGGAGGACCCCCTAGTCCTGAGATCCTTCCCTCGATTTCCCTCCATTGACAGGGAAGAAGAAATAAACATAATTGTCAAGGCAGACCGGCGTTGGAAGAACAGATTTTTCCGGCAAATGTCAAACGAGGCACACAGATTGGAGAATTCGAGAGAAAAAGGTCAACTCCCAAAGAGAAATCCAACACAGAAGACGGGGTCGAATAGCCAAGCCGTTTTTCGTCATCTTTCGCATTTTTGTAAGGAAATTTGGGAGGGGGGAGAGGATGGAATCGTTTCACCTCGTATGAATAGAGATTAAAGCAGAAGCGGAAGAAGCTCCTGGGAGGAGAAGCAAAACCTCTTCAAAGAAAAACCAGAAAGTCTAATTGCCTCCTGAGAAAAAGGAACTTGGGGACACCATCTAGTGCCTTAACCACTAGGCCAAACTGATTCTTCCCTTTGACCTGGAAGCTGTTTTATTTTTTTTTCCCCAGGAAGGGGGCTTGTAAATGGACATTTTTGAATCTATATCTTGATGTATAAAAGTGAAATACCCCTCACGCATCATCACAAAATCTCCAGAACCGTAAAGCCTACAAACTTGAAATTGGGCAGGTAGGTTCCTCTTGGCTTCTAGGAGCTCACTAAGAAAGGATTTTTCCAAATGACCATCAGAGCATTTAGAGCATTTCCTATATTGTTATTATTATTATTAACATGCTCTGATGCTAAGGAGTTCGACTCCCTGACCCCACCTGAAAAGAAATCTCTTCCAAATGCAAAACACAAGCAGAGGTGAGGAGTTTCAGTTTTAGTTTCACAGCACCAAGCAGCTTTAGTACAGAACAGTTGAGCTAAGCCCCGCCCAGGCTCCTTGCTGTCTCCTTCTTGCTCACACAGCAAATACTGTTTCACTTTCCAAACAGCCCTCAACTCTCTCACACACTGACAAGACACTAGCCAGATGAATACCGATGGTGGTAGGCAGAGGCACAATCCCCCCCCCCATATTTTCCTTCCCCAAAACTATGCCCGACTACATAGTTTCGTAGCGAAACACAGGTACCGAGCTAGTGTATGTATATAGATAATATAGGCGCAGTGTCAATTAGTAGCATGTATGGTATCTGTATAAATGCGACCATGAGAATGCATGGAGAAAGTGAGTTGTAGGATTTAGTGCAGGGGAGGAAGATTATTTGTGGGTGAAAATGACCTTGTTGTAACATTTCCAGCAATTATCACAAGAAGACATTACTGCTTTTTTTTTTTTTTTTTAAAGGCAACACAACATTTTGATTATTTGGAGTGATATTCCCCGAGGACTGAATATGGAATAAAGCTTCATTATAAATGATGTTGCCTGGACATTGCTTTGTATCGGACCTGGCATTTATCCTCGCTGATCCTTGGGGAAATTGACATTTCTTAACATACAAGCATTTCCTCTGTCCCTACTCTTCTCTTAAGGGCAGGCTGATTATCTCTAAACAAAATGGAAAACTTGGCTTCCTGGAAGCCAGATGGCCCAAGCTCGCCTAAGTTGGCAGATCATTAGGGAAAACAATGGTACCCCGGGATACAATTAGTTCTAGGGAGACGATTGTGCGATCCGTTTTCCAGCGAGCCTTTTCTGGAAAGCCCGGAGGTCGTTTGATGTGGAAGATGATGCCGTAGTGACAGAAGAGAGAGTCTTTTGGCAAAGTTGGGAAGTCGAAATGAGCATCCCAGCTCCGTTAGAAAAGAAAGGGCAGAGCTGTGCGGGAATCGGAGGCGGAACCGGTCTGGAAAGTAGGGTGGGAATTAGATATTATTCACTTGCAGGTTCTGAATCGGCGTGGGGAAAAGGCACTGGGCAGAAAGTTGTCTTCACGGTAGAAGAGCATCTTTGTAGCTCAGGGTTGAACTGGGAGGACCTTGGTGGTCTCTCTGAGCTGGGTGGTTTTCTTGGGGACCTTTCATGGCCCAACTAGGTAACATCATCAGTGCTAGAAGGGGGTGGAGTTTATTAGGAGGAGGAGGAGGAGGAGGAGGAGGAGGAAGATTGGGGTTTTGATGTTCTCTGACCTTGGTTATTTCCTTGCCGACATTTCATGACCCAACTAGGTAATATAATCAGTGTTAAAAAGGAGTGGAGTTTATTGAGAGGAGGAGGAGGAGGAAGAGGAGGAGGAGGAGGGGGAGGAGGACTGGGGTCCTTGGTGCTCTCTGAGGTGGGTGGTTTTCTTGCAGACATTTCATGACCCAACTGGGTAACATCATCAGTGCTAGAAGGGAGTGGAGTTATGGAGAGGAGGAGGAAGAGGATTGTAGGGTCCTTGGCGTTTTCTGATCTTAGTTATTTCCTTGCAGACATTTTATAACCCAACTAGGTAACCTCATCAGTGCTAGAAGGGAGTTTATGGGGAGGAGCAGGATTGTGAGGTCCTGGGTGTTCTCTGAGCTTGGCTATTTCCTTGTAGACATTTCATGACCCAAATCAGGAGGCTGTGAGTTTTGATCCTAGGTAGAAGCTAATATTTGGAATAGACTCTCCTGCTCCACCAGGAGGTTGGACTAGATGACCTCCAAGGTCCCTTCCAACTCTGTCTTCTATATGCTATGCTAACTAGGTAGCATCATCAGTGCTAGAAGGGAGTGGAGTTATGGAGAGGAGGAGGAGGAGGATTGTGCAGCCCTTTGTGTTTTCTGATCTTAGTTATTTCCTTGCAGACATTTCATGACCCAACTAGGTAACATCATCAGTGCTAGAAGGGAGTGGGGTTTGCTCTCTGTTTCTATACAAGTAGTTTGCCCTGTCTGTGTTGATGGGAGTTTCCTTGGTGATTCCTTGATTTGTCTCTTCTTTGCTGAATTTATAGTTCCTTGACTGGGGTATTGATTATATCTTTTAGCTTTTCAACTGTCCCTTTTGAATGATGTGTAGTCACTGTTTATCTCTATGTACCAACAGGAGGGAATATTTCTACTTTTTCCACTGCTGTCGTAACTTCAAACTAAACAAATAATCGCAATTCGAGGGCTACCCTCGCGCCGATGAAAACAAGCAGCCAACATCCCCCAAAATTACACATATTGCTTCCGCGGTGAGGTTGTCCCTCTCGCTTGTCGGTGCTTTTGTTGTAGTTGGTTGTTTTTTTTTTTTTAAACAAATTTGTCGTCTTTCTGCGTTCTCAGACCAATCTCAAGAAACATTTTTGTGTCTTCCGGAGATCCCCGCCTGCATTGAAATCCGAGGATTAAAGCGATAAATCAAATTAACGCCGTGTCTGGGGTTTTTTTTCGGAGGCGGCTTTGGGAGCGAACGCACGGGAGGGTTTAAAACGTCTGGTGTAACTTTGAGTCTCGGGCACAATGCCGCATGGAAATCAGGTGTGTGTGTGTGCTTGTGTGTGTGTAAGTCCATCTCGAGAGAATTACGAACGAACAGGTTGAATAACGCCATCTGACAGTTCACCATCGCCGCAATCTGATCCTTGGCTGCTGCAAATGGGAGTTGTGGCTTTTGTGTGCTCGGTTGGCACAGACAATCCATTTAGGGATCCCTCCGGGGGGTGGGCAGGGAAAAAGAGATGTATTATCCAGATTCTGGTTCTACGCGTGAGTTGATAATGTATTAATTCCTGCTTCTTTTGTGTTTGTATAAGTTACGCCTGGTTTTTCTCCCCTACTCGTTCTTCCAGATTGATTGAGAGATTACTACCACTCAAAATAAATGAACAGGATTTGGCTCTCTGTGGAGGTTTCGGCAGATAGACAGACAGACAGACAGACAGAGATAGAAAGAAAGACAGATAGATTGAAAGATAGAAAGAGATAGATTAGATAGGTAGGTATGTATGTAGGTAGGTAGGTAGGTAGGTAGGTAGGTAGGTAGATAGATAGATAGATAGATAGATAGATAGATAGATAGATAGATAGATAGATAGATAGATGATGGACAGATAGATATAGATAGACAGAAAGATTGATAGAAAGAAAGAGACAAAAAAGATAGATTGAGAGATAGAAGAAGAAATAGATAAACAGATAGAAAGATTGAGAGATAGACAGATGACAGACAGACAGATAGATAGAAAGATAGATAATACACACAGAAAAATAGATAGAAAGACAGAAAGATTGATTGAAAGATAGATAGAAATAAATAAATAGACAGACAGACAGAAAGATAGATAGAAAGAGATAGAAAGAAAGATTGAAATATAGAAAAAAAGAAATAGATAAATAGATAGAAAATAGGAAAATAGATAATAGATACACAGAAAGATAGATGGACAGACAGACAGACAGACAGATAGAAAGACAGACAGAAAGACAGATAGATAGAAATACATAAATGGATAGAAAGATAGATAGATATAGAAAGACAAACAAAGACAGGCAGACAGGCAGATCCAGTGGTGCAACTCAACCGGCGTAACAACCGGTTCGGTGAGCACGCGCTTTGCTCATGCACAGCATTTGGAAAAGACCATTTTTAGCTCTAATACTTACTTTCTGCTGCAGCCCCAGTGAGTAAAAACAGCTGATGCGCCACAAACCGCTCTGCCGTGCGAATCAGCCGTGCTCAAAAACAAGGAAATAAAGCACAGGAAAAGGGCAGAGGCCAAATGATCACCCAGTTCTCCCCTGGATAGTTTTGTCTATTTGTCTATTCATCTATTTCTGTCTGTCTGTCTGTCTGTCCATCTATTATCTATCT
>NW_020769565.1:38612-57788 GCF_900518735.1 Pseudonaja textilis
ATTAGATAGATAGATAGATAGATAGATAGATAGATAGATAGATAGATAGATAGATACATTAGATAGATAGATAGATAGATAGATAGATAGATAGATAGATAGATAGATAGATATAGAAATATATGTTGTAGATATATAGGGATAGATAGAAAGATAGATAGATAGATGATAGATAGATAGATAGATAGATAGATAGATAGATAGATAGATAGATAGAGATATATGTTTTCTTAAGTTTTCGCGGGTATCTATATGTATTGTATTCAGCTTTGTTCGGGTATTTTCCCACGTCATTATAGTTGTGCTTTTAAAGTTGTAGCGACGCTTTGGCAGAATATCACCTGTATACAGAAGCCTGATGATGGCAGATGAGATTCTGCCGAAACGTCACTACAACTTTAAAAGCACAACTATAATGACGTGGGAAAATACCCGAACAAAGCTGAATACCATACATATATATATCCATATCTATATCTATATCTTTCTATCTCTAACTATCTATCTATCGATATAATTTTTGCTGCATTGTCGAGTAATGAGGCAAACTCTGGTCTGTGTTTCTAGGAAAACCTTCAGGTCTTGGCAAGGGTTGAAATTCCAAATAAAACACGGAAGGATCAGCGTGTCAATAGCATTAGCAGGTTTATAAAAAGTGAACTTTGAAGGGTGCTTGGAAATCTCATACACACACACATGTGCAACGTGATGCGGGAGATTTCCCTGGTTCGGTGTTTCTCTAATAGGTCTCCAGAGCCGCAAGTCAAATTCACCCTTCTGCCAGATTTCATTGTGACGGTTGTGATTGGCAGGCGTTTTCCCAGAGACCTGGTCTTGTTCGAGCCCAGGTAGCAGGAGATCAGAGCCCAGAAGATGAAAACAAGCCAGTTGCACAGTGGGAAAAATTGACTCGCCTTTTAAAAGGGGGAGGAGATGGAAGGAATAGCCCCGGTTGCTTTTCGACTCTTGTCAGAAGGCCAAATTTCAAGTTTCTTTCTTTCATTTCTCTTAGCTCGGCTGGCTAAGCTTCGTTATGATTTTATTTTGCTCCCTAAGTTTTTCGCTGAGGCTGAAGCCTCTGACAGGTGTTGAATGAAGCCTTATCGTTGCCAAGCGATTCGTTGAAAGGGTTGCAACCCAGGGCCTTTCCAAACAATTAAAAAAGGCCATTATTAACAAGGAAAAACTCGACGGGTGCTATATAATCCATTCTGTCCCAGTGCCTTTGGACTTTGAAGGCGAGGCCATCAATTGTCCTGTAGGAGATGTTGGAGAAGAGGATATTAATTGCTGGGTTTGGTTTTCTTTCATCCCATTATTATCTTCGTAAGCAAAACCATGGGCCAGCAATCAGTCTCTTCTAGGTGCTTGGGATTATAGTGCCTCTTGGCAAGGCCAGGTTGCGAGGTCCTTGGTGTTCTCTGAGCTTGGTTGTTTTCTCACAAACGTTTCATGACCCAACTAGGAAACATCAGCAGTGCTAGAAGGGAGTAGGGTTTGTGGAATGGAGGAGGAGGAGGAGGAAGGAAAAGGAAGAGGGAGAAGGAGGGGTCCTTGGTCTCTGAGCGTGGTTGTTTTCTCGCAGACATTTCATGACCCAACTAGGGAACATCAGCAGTGCTAGGAGGAGTGAGGTTTGTGGAGAGGAGGAGGAAGAGGAGAACTCTGGGGGCCTTGATGTTCTCTGTGCCTGGTGGTTTTCTTTTAGATGTCTCATGACCCAACTAGCTAACATCATCAGTGCTAGGAGAGAGTTGGATTTGCAGAGTAGAGGAGGAGAAGAAGAATAAGAAGGAGGAGGAGGAGGAGGAGGAGAGGAGAAGGGAAAGAAGAAGAAGGAATGGAGGGAGAGGAGGAGGAGGAGGAGGAATAGGAGAAGAAATATAGGGCCCTTGGTGACTCTCTGAGCTTGGTGGTTTCCTTGAAGACATTTCATGACCCAACTAGAGAACGTCATCGGTGCTCCGAGGGAGTGGGGTTTGCAGAGTAGAGGAGGAGGAGGAGAAGAATGGAGGAGAAAGAAGAGAGAGGAGGAGGAGGAGAACTATGAATCCTTGGTGCTCTTCAAGCTTGGCTGTTTTCTTGCAGACATTTCATGACTCAAGTAGGTAACATCATTAGTGCTGGAAGAGAAAGGGGAGGAGGAGGAGGAGGAGGAGGAGGAGGAGGAGGACTGTGGGTTCCTTGGTGCTCTGATTGTTTTCTTGCAGACATTTCATGACCCAACTAAGTCACACCATCAGTATTACTGAGTGTGGGGCTTGCTTTCTGTTTATATACCAGCGGCTTGCCTTTTCAATGTTGGTGGGAGTTTTTTTTTCACTGGCTTCTTGATTGTTGTTTACTTGTTTTTCTGAGTTGATAGTTCCTTGATTTGCCAAGCTGGCTGGAACTAATAGGAAGTGACACGAAAACCTTTAGTAGAACCACCAGACTGTCTAGCCAGTCTTTTCTCCTTCTTAGGTCCTCGATGAACCCGAGACAGAATTAACAGACCCCGTTAGCGATGCCTGCACGATGCGTTTCTACCGAGCTGCAACCTGTTAGGGATATTTGTAGTGTTTCCCTTTGAAGAAAATCTCAAAAGTGGCACCAAAACCCCCCACCCACCCCCTGTCCCCGGCTGAAAGCAGGCATATCCTGGAATGAGCCACGCCAGCTTCACCCCAAGGCCATCCGTGGTGCTTCGCACCCGTCTTTGGGGGCGCATCCCGAGCAGCTCAAGGCCAGCGAAACTGTCGGAACAAGTCAGCCTGAGGTTCAAAAGAGGTTGGTGGAGAGGAATCGCGAGGGCGGTGCCCTTTGCGGGCGCCCTGAAGGAACCAGGGCACTCCGCTAGCCTAGCGTTGGAGCCGCCACCCCAGCTGCCTGCCGCTGGCTTTGCAGTTTTGAAGGTGACAACGGCTCAAATCTCTGGGTCCCAGAGATAGCAACGTTGGAGACGGCTTCTCCAAATTGGAACGGGCCGCCTTCCTCAAATAAATACTGTGGAGTTTCTCGTTTTCAGAAGAGGTTTGTGGCCAGTCTAGAGACAAGAAGGACTTGCGGTGCGGGACGGACGGGGGACATGATAGCAGTCTTCCAGTATTTGAGGGGCTGCCCCCCCAAAAGAGGTGGGGGGGTCAAGCTATTCTACAGAGCACCAGGGGGCAGGACAAGAAACAATGGATGGAAACCGACCAAGGAGAAATTCAACCTGGAAATAAGGAGAAACTTTCTGACAGGGAGAACAAGCAACCCATGGAACAGAAGTTGCCCTCGGAAGTTGTGGGAGCTTCATCCCTGGAGGTTATGAAGAAGAGACTGGACATCGCTTGTCTCAAATGATATATAGACTATCCTGCTTGGGCATAGGGTTGGAGGAGATGGACTCCTCCTGGTGGAGATGGACGCTGAGGGAGAGTAGGAACAGCCGACAGGGAGTGGAAGGGTGGCTCTGGAGGTTGTGGAGGAGGCTGGGGAAGGGCAGAGGCCGGCTGGGCAGTCAGAGGTCCATCCCTTCTCCATCCTAGAGCACGCAGGGAGGAGAGGATAAGGGAGAGACGTGGTCTACGCTGGAGGAGAGGGCCTTCATCCTTTTCATGGGCTGCAGTTGTGACAGCTGGATAAGAGGACGGACATGCGTACGGGCAAGTGCTGGAAACAAAGCGTGGAAATATCTCTAGTTTATCGTTCCTCTCTTGAGTTTGGCGTCCTTCCCGGCGTGCGTTTTGTTATCTGCGGACGTTCCTCCAGCCCTTATCTTGCCTGGTTTGTGTTGCTTTTTTCCACTTTCTTGTAACTGTTTGTGTGGGAGTTTTTTTAAAAAAAGGTTGTTATTTTAACAGCAAACAAAACCACATAAAACATACAACATAAAACATAAAAACATCCTCCTCCTTCATAGATTTACAAACAGTGTATCGGTTGGTTTACCACTTTTTGTTTTGTGCATCCGTTTCCTAAAGGCCAATATAGTTATATTACATAATAACTCATATTATCAATCAACACTTGTCTAACCTAGTATCATTACTGAGAAATCATTTAACTATAATTTTATTAATTCATGCTTTAACGAGATAACTATAATTTACTTAATTTATTTTGCAACAAAGCATAAGATCACACCAAATCTATCTTAATAAGGTTTTATAAAAATAATATCAAAGAAAATGATATCCTAAGTCTAAATATTCTATTATTGTGTTTTATTATCTAACCATTGATTAAAAAAAGATCCCAAACTTCATAAAATTGTTTATCTTCTTGTTCTCTAATTTCAAATGTCAATTTACTCATTTCAGCACAATCCAATATTTTCTTGATAATTTTTTCCTCTGATGGAATTTTCTCACTCTTCCAGTTTTTAGCAAATACAATCCTAGCCGCTGTTGATACATTGGTTTGTGTGGGAGTTTTTTGTCTTCCATCAAGAATATTCGGAGCTTGAAAGCAAAGCGAAGGAATAAAAGGGGCTTCACCTCTTTTCTGTGGCTGTTTTCTACCCCACCCTGGGTCATCACAGGCTAGAAGACCTCCAAGGCTCCTTCCATCTTGATTCTGATTGACTCTTGGTACTTTCCTTGGCTTGCATTTGCCACAGTCGTTCTGTTTCTGTTGCAGGTCTTACAATTTTGTTATCTTCTCCAATTCTTCTTTTTCTATTATTACCACTTCCTGCACAGTCATCCAGATGTTTAGAGTGGATTCAGCAATTTTTATCCGCCTTTCAAGTCCTTCCAAGGACCTGGGAAAGGCAGTTGATGTTTGGTGATGTTAGAGGTCTCATCACAGGATGTAAGCTCTTCCAAGTCAAGCTGCCTTTTTTGCAATTGACGGATGGTGGAATTTGTCAATGCCGGTGGTGTTCAAGTGAGGCTCTAGCTGTTTTGGGATGGCACCCAAGCATCTATGACTGTTGGGACAATTTTTAGAGGTCTGAAGAACGACTGTGGCAAAATAAAGCAAAGATAGTGTCGATAGTAATAAATCCCTCAATCCCATGCAGTTGACTTGCCGGCTGGGAAATTCTGGGAGTTGAAATCCACAAGTCTTGCCAAGGTTGGACACTCCTGGATTAGACTCTGCTCCAAAACCCATTCTTCTCGACATTGATTTCTGATCTTTTTAACCTTTCCGGATTATACAGTGTGTTGTGGCCTGTTGGCCTCCGGCTCTTTCAGCCCCTCCAGCAGCCGAATCAGAGGAGGAAGCGTGGGAGTCAGGGTCAGCATCAAGGCAACCTGGGAGCTCCGAGGGGGAAGAGGGAATGGCTCTGCCAGAGAGAGAGGGGAGGGAGGGAGGGAGGGAGGGGGAGAGAGAAGGAGAGGGAGAAGGAGAGAGCCTGGGCCATCCATCAGCCCTCAGATGGAGAATCAACAGCCCCCAGGTCTGGAGGTGGCTGATGAGGAAGAGGAGGAACAGCGCCTGACGCACGGATGCACAGAAGGCAGAGGAGAGGAGAGCAGTGGAAATCTATGGGCCGGTCCTCGGGGCGGAAGAGTCACCGCTGCTAGTAAGGCTCCACCCTAGCTCTGAGGATAAAAGGCAGGGGGTGAAGGTGAATAGGTGTGGCAAATGACTATTCATCTCCCCGACGGACGGACTTGTTAGCCTGCGTTGAGAGAGAAACTTTTTGCGAGAGCTGCCGGCCTTCCTAATAAAGGAATCATTGATTTAACTTCAGAGGGCTTGTCGTGTTTGGGGAGCTGGGTCACAACACAGCGTTATACCTTCCTACCTTCTCCAACCTTGCGGTCAAAAAACTTCAGGGACCTCCCGCCCCCAAAGATGCCCACACCACCCTGGGTCTCTCTTCCATCTCTGTTATCCTGTCCCATTTTTCTGTCCATCACTCGGCAGTCTTCAAAAAAATTTCCATGCACGAAGAATACAGGGCAGGGAGCGGAAATCCAAGCAGACCAATAACGTTGAACTTGACTTTGGCCTTAAAACCTTGAGGTGGGGTTAGAAAAGGGGGATCTTCTCACTTGCCTTAAGACCCCCCCGCTCTGCCTATCAACCCCCCTACCCCCAGGTTGCCAAAAGCCATTGGTAATCACAGCGACGTAACACAGGTTGGCAGGTCTATCCCCGCCCCTGGCCAATTTTTGCCACGGTAGAAAGAAGAAGGACACCCATGGTTAGAGGCCCTGTCACTTGAGTGGCATGACGGACCGGTGTTTGAGTTACGGGGGGGGGGGGGGTTTCGCGTTGGGGTGTTGCAAAGCCTTTGGGGGGGACAGCTTCTACCGGGAAGAGCGTGGATCAACGAGGGCTAAAGAGCATGTTTTGAGTGCAGCCCTCCTAGGCATCTTTGACAGAGAGACAATTTTTTCTCCCCCAACCTAAAGCTATTCCAACTGTTGTTTCTGCTAAAACCACGGTCAGACTTCCTGGAAACTTCCGTTCAAGTTACTTTTCTGCTCGTCCAGTCAAGTGCGCATGTGTGCAGGATTGCTCGCAGGAGAGAGCAGCTGCAACAGCACGGGCAACTCGGGAGTAAGGCTGCAAGGCGACGGCCCTTCCTTCAAAGAAGATAAAAGCCAGCTGTGAAACGAATGTACTTTGCAGAAGGCAAAGACGTTCTGAAACTCCAGCCTCGTGGACCTTCCAGTATACTTCCTGAGTTTGTGTTTGAAGATTCTTATTTTGCAAATTATTTCTGGTCTGTTATCTTATGGCAAGTCTAGGCACGGCTTGGCAAGACTTGTGCTTTTCACAGCCAATTGTTTTGCAAAAGCATTCCAAGGTTTCTGTTCCTTTTGGATTGTGTTGGATTTGTTGGATAAGGGCGTGGGTCAGAACAGTGGGGTCCTTGGCGCTCTCTGATCTTGGCTTGTTTCTTGAGGACGTTTCATGACCCTGTGGAAAGGGAACTTCATGAGGACAGTGGTGACACCCAAGCAGGAAAAGCCCAAAGGGAACATCAGGCCAGCCATAAAACAAACTTGCATAGGAAAAGAGATTTAATAAAAGGTATTGAAAGAAGCTCCCTAGACAAAAGCCAAGTAATTAAGAAAGCTAGGGAAACAAGAAAAAGAAATCCCTTACAAGCAACAGGTCATGCTAAATCAGCAAAACAAATAGACAAAAGACACAAAATAAATTCCATAGCAGACAGGAGATTGCCACAAAACAAATATAAGAAAACATTAGGACGAAACTGATAATCCAATCAAACCACCCCGCGGAGTTTACCCTCTGGCGGAAATGAAGACAACCCCCTGACAGGATTTAAAACATTAAGAAATACAAAAACAAGCACACACACACACAAAAGGAGAAAAAAAGTATAAAAATCGGGGGCTTATTATACAAAGATGGCTAGCCCCAGGAACGCAGACTTCTTGCTATCTCTTGCCTTCCTGAAAAATAAAAAGAACCAGCTTCCAAGCAGTTGTCTGTGTCCTTGCACCGGAGCTCTCCCAGCAGGAAAATCGAGCCCTCAGAAGAAAGGCATTTTCCAGCCTTTCAACAGCCCAACTAAGTAACATCATCAGGGCTTCAAAGAAACAAAGAGTTCATTTTATTTATTCATTATTTATTTATTTAGTTTAAGTTTGTTAAACACGTATGAGAAAACAAGCATAAGTATGAACGTAGCATATAAACATATCAGCATCAACAGGTTTAAGTATATATACATAATAAATGAGTATGAATTAAATGGGAAGAGTAGGACAGGGACGGTAGGCATGCTGGTGCGCTTATGCACGCCCCCTTACAGACCTCTTAGGAATGGAGTGAGAAGGTCCACGGTAGACCGTTTAAGGTTAAAGTTTGGGGTGTTTGAGGACGTAACAACAGAGTCCGGGAGTGAGTTCCAGGCGTTGACCGCTCTGTTGCTGAAGTCGTATTTTCTGCCGTTCAAGTTTGGGGTGGTTTACTTTGAGTTTGTATCTATTGTTTGCCCGTATGTTATCGTGGTTGAAGCTGAAATAGTCGTTGACAGGTAGGACAGGTTGTAGCAGACAATTTTGTGGACTAAGCTTCAGTCAGACGGTAGGTGGTGTAGTTCTAAGTTGTCTAGGTCCAAAATGTCAAGCTTGGTGGCACAAGGTATTCTATTTATGGGGGAGTTTATTTCATGACCCAAAAAGGGAACTTCACCAGTGCTAAAAGGGAGTGAGTGGGGTTTGTGTAGAGGAGGAGGAGGAGGAGGACAACGACTGTGGGGTACTTGGTGCTCTCTGATCATGGTTTTTTCTTGCGGACATTTCATAACCCAACTAGGTAACATCATCAGTACTAGAAGGGGTTTGCTCTCAGTTTATATACAAACGATTTATCCTCTCAGTGTTGGAAGGAGTGATCTTGTGGTTCCTTAATTAGGCTATTCTTTACTGAGTTGATAGTTCCTTGATTGGGCTGTTGATTGCAGGTTGGTCGCTGGTCCAGTGTTAATATTAGTGTAGTATTGAGCAATTTAGTATTGCTCATTGTTTATTGCTGGTTAGGGGATGTTGTAGTCTTTTAACTTTTCAATTGTCTCTTTTGAGTGGCCTGGTAGAGGTTAGTTGTCTCTATGTACTGATAGAAGAGCATATTTGTAGCTCAGGTGTTGAGCTACATGGTCCTCGGGACTCTCTGAGCTTGGTGGTTTTCTTGCAGACGTTTCATGACCCAACTAGGTAACGTCATCAGTGCTGGAAGGGAGTGGGGTTTGTGGAAGGGAGGGGGAGGAGGGAGGAGAGAGAACAATTGCAACTTGTGGGGTACTTCGTGCTCTCGGAGCTTGGGGGTTTCCTTACAAGACGTTTCGTGACCCAACTAGGGAATATTGCCAGTACAGAAGAGAATGGGGTTTGTGGAGAGGAGGAGGAGGTGGAAGAGGAGGAGATGGAGGAGGAAGAGGGGAAGGAGGGGGAGAGGAGAAGGAGGAGGAGGAGGAGGAAGAGAAGAAATGAGGGATCCTTGGTGCTTTGTGAGCTTGGCTGTTTTCTTGCATACATTTCATGACCCAACAAGGTAATGTCATCAGTATTAGAAAGGAGTGGGGTTTGTGGAGAGGAGGAGGAAGGAAGGAAGGAAGGAAGGAAGGAAGGAAGGAAGGAAGAGAGGGAGGAGAACTGTGGGATGCTCAGTGCACTCTGAGCTTGGCTATTTCCTTGCAGACGTTTCATGACCCAACTAAGTAACGTCATCAGCGAACCAGCACACGAGTATCATTATCTCTGAAGTAGCCTGGCCTGTTTTGTTCGTCAGATAACAAAAATCTCAAGACTTTCTGTGTCCTTTCATTTCCTGAAAAGTAAAAAAAAAAAAGAGAGAGAGAGAGAGAGAATTGCAACTGTCCACCCTCGGTGCCTTGACAAGCCGTGACATTTAATCATTGCGATGTTTTCCATGCGTGGCCCTCATGCCGTTCTGACACAAAGGAGAAAATGTGATTTCTCCCCCCCCCCCCTCCACAAAGGTCAATATGACATTGTGTCTTACATTAAATTGCTTCGGTAGGTGTTTGTTTTAGACAATTAAATGATGGCCTTTTAACGGTAAGAAGCGGGATTTTGACAAATGGATGAACTGCCCCATAATTGACCGTATTGCTTCTAGATTTGTACTGATATTGACCGACTAGGGCTGCTGTTTAGAAGAGTGGTCACCAACCAGTGAGCCAGGGACCACTGATGGTCTGTGAGAAAATTTTGGTGATCCGCAGAGAAATGTCCCCCCCCCCCAAAAGCAATAAATCCAGGCTGCGCGGGAAGACAAGTCTGCGCCGCCCACATGGCCCATGGGAACACAAGACTTGCGTCACTTGCATTGCGAACCACACGAGGTAGTGAGGGGAGGGGGGAAAGGGGGGCGACTTGCACCACACGCCCCACGGGCCTGGCCTGGCCACCGGGCTGCTTCTTTCCGCTTCTTTCTTCTTCTGCTTTTGGCTGCACGCAAGGAAAGCAGCCAAAGTCTTTCTTTCTCTCCCCCCAAACTCCGCCAGAAATGAGTCTTTGGGACCCTGCAAGGCCTCCTGCTCCAAGAAGCTGCGCCAGAGCGACAAGTCTCACGAAGACTCATTTCTGCCGGAGTTTGGGGAAGAGGAAGAAAGACTTTGGCTGCTTCTGCTGCTTTCCTTGCATGAAGCCAAAAGTCTCTCTCTCTCTCTCTCTCTCTCTCCCTCTCTCCCCCTGAGAATGGAGCTGGAGACAGTATCCTGCGATCCCAAAGAACGATTGATTGGTAGGAAAACAGGGTGGGGGATTTTCCTGCAGACTTTTGGGGGGATTTTCCCAGCATCTCTTGTCCACGGGATTTAAAATGATGAGTTTGGTGGTCGCTGAGGTCCAAAAAGTTGGTGACCCCTGGTTTAAAATATAGGTCTGTTCTGACCTAGGTTTCCTTAGAAAGCACAAAACACAAATCTTAATCCCAGCAAAACCTCTTTTATTTCCCATGGCTGTGAATTACGTTCATTCACAGCCTACAAGGCTTCACAAACAGTCTTTCAGGGGAATGTTGATAAACATTAAACAAACCCACCTTATCGCACTTGGAATGTGGCCAGAGAACGAATGGCCAGACACAGGGCAAGGCCAAACTTGACACAGAGTCAAACAGAACTTTTCAAAGCTAGAACCGATCAGACGAACTAATTGCTTCCTGCAAAAGCTCACATCCCATTCGCTTCTCTTTTATGTCTCATGGGAGGGGCCAATCTTCTCCGAGGGGTGGCCTTACTCCTGAGTCGACCCTGCTTTCTCAATTGTTCTTGTCTTCTGTTAGCGCATGCGCAGGCTGGGAACCGGTTCCAGAAGCTTCCCCGCCTCACTGCTGTCCGAGCCCAAAGGCAGCTGATGACTGGCAGCCCACCCTGGCCCTATCTCTGCCTCTGATGCAGAACCCTCGTCCGAGCCCTCCTCAGCCTCCAAGACCAGCCCAGGTTCCTCCCCGGCCTCCTCACTACTGTCCGACTCTGCTTCCAGCTCCCTCAGCCGCCGGCGGGCCACAACAAGGTCATCCTCCACTTACAAACCCCCCCAACTGAGGCCCAAATTTCGGTCACTAAACGAGACACTCCTTAAGTGAGTTCTTCTGCCCTCGTTTTACGATCTTCCTTGCCACCGCCGTTCAAGGAATCGCTGCCGTTGGTAAGTGAGTCACGCGGTTGTGAAGTGAATCTGGCTTTTCCCCCTTATGATCTAAATTCGGACCCCTGGCCGCCGGCTTCCTCTTTGTGACGGTTGCGGTGTCATGCGATCCCCTTTTGCGACCTTTGGACACGCCGTTGCTATCGTTCAACATGCGAGTGGGAGGACAAGGGGCTAGGAATTGAGCCTGTTGCTCGTAATTATCTGACAATATGCCAATATTATCTCCTGGGTAGAGAGCCAAAGATTAACAGGAAAGGATCAACTGATATCGATAAATCTTAAGAAGATTTCTGGCTAACCTAAGACTGTGGAGGTCCCTATACAGACCAGAGAAAACCTGGGAAACAGTCATGGATCCTTAAAATTGAGTTCAGAAGTATTAATCTCAGCTTTCCTGCTACCTTCCTTCCTTCCTTCCTTTCCTCCCTCCCTCTCTCGCGTTTCCTTGTTCCCTTCCTTGTTTCCTGCCTCTCTCTATCCTTTCCTCCCTAACTCCTTCCTTCCTTCCCATTTCCCTCCCTTTTTCCTTGTTTCCTCCCTAACTCCCTCTTTCCTTCCCACCTCCCACCTCCCTTCTTCCTTATTTCCTCCCTCTTTCCCTGCCTAACTCCTTCCTTCCTTCCCACTTCCCTCCCTTCCTTCTTCCTTGTTTCCTTGTTTCCTCCCTCCCTCCCTCCTTCTGTTCCTAACTCCTTCCTTCCTTCCTTTCCATTTTCCTTTCCCTTGTTTCCTTCCTTGTTTCCTCCCTCCATCCTTCCCTCCCTCCTTCCTTCCTTCCCACTTCCCTCCCTTTTTCCTTGTTTCCTCCCTAACTCCCTCTTTCCTTCCCACCTCCCTTCTTCCTTATTTCCTCCCTCTTTCCCTCCCTAGCTCCTTCCTTCCTTCCCACTCCCTCCCTTCCTTCTTCCTTGTTTCTTCCCTCCTTCCCTTCCTCCTTCTGTTCCTAACTCCTTCCTTCCTTCCCATCTTCCATTTCCCTTTTTCCTTTTCCTTGTTTCCTTCCTTGTTTCCTCCCTCCATCCTTCCCTCTCTAACTCCTTCCTTAGACTTAGAATAACTTCCTTCCTTCTCTCCTCCCCCCCTCCCTCCCTCCTTTTAGTTCAAGAGCAGAAATAGAAAAAAAAATGGGATGAGCTCACTGTTTGGAATTAGAACAAATTGGCTCGAAGTGTTAATTGCCTGCAAAGGTGAATTAGAAATGAGGTGGAAGAACTGGAGAGATCTGGTTAAATTCATTTTCTAAAATAATAAGACGTCAAAGAGGTGTTGAAAAGAATTTGTCCTAAGTTAACTTGTAAATATAATACAGATGACAAAATTGGTATTCTGTTTGTCTCTCTCTGTCTCCGTCCATCCATCCACCCACTCACCCATATCTATCTACCTACCTATCTACCTAACTAACTATCATTATCTACCTACCCACCTACCTACCTAACCTATCTACATCTATCTATCTATCTATCTATCTATCTATCTATCTATCTATCTATCTATCATCTATCTATCTATCATTTATCTATCTATCTATCTATCTATCTATCTATCATCTATCATCTGTCTATCTATCTATCTATCTATCTATCTATCTTCTATTTATCTATCTATCTATCTATCTATCTATCTATCTATCATCTATCTATCTATCATCTATTTATCTATCTATCTATCTATCTATCTATCTATCTATCTATCTATCTATCTTCTATTTATCTATCATCTATCTATCTATCTATCTATCTATCTATCTATCTATCTAATTTAGGGGGGGAACATAATTAATGCAGCAAATTATAATTGTCAGGCCTGTAACTAAAATACTTCTTGCAATGTAATCCTAGATAATTAATTTAATCAATCCTGCATCATTTCCCCCAAATTACTAATGTCCTCAGTTTTCCTCCAAAACCATGTGCAAATTTGAGAACCAGTTTGGTGCAGTGGTTTAAAAGGCACCAGATTAGAAACTGGGAGACTGTGAGTTCTAGTCTTGCCTTAGGCACCCAACCACCTGGCTGACCTTTGGCCCGTCCTTCTCTCTCAACCCTGGGAAGAGGGCAACCGCTCCTCAGACCTTTCCAAGAAAACCGCAGGGATATTGCAGGCTGTCGCTATGATCAACAACAGCACAACCGGCACAGCACAAACTCACAACATTGGTATTCTGAATTATTTTCTGAACATTCCCCCATGATTACTGTGTAAACCATTTATCCTTAACACCTCTGGAAACTCTGCAGTTCCATCAAGAGTTTTCTTCAGAGCTTCCATCTTGTTGGGTGCTTAAGGAAGGGTGCCCAACCTTGGGAACTTCTGTTCTGTTTTGTCCTGTCCTGTTCTATTTCCATTTCTATACCCATTTCCAATTCTATTTCTGGTTTAGTCTAATCTAGTCTATTTCTATTTCTGTCCTGTCCTGTCCTATTCTGTTCTATTCCCATTTCTATTCCTATTCCTGTTCTGTTTCTATTCTGTTCTGTTCTGTCCTATTCTCATTTCTATTTCTATTCTAGTTCTAGTTCTGTTCTGTCCTGTCCTTATTCTGTTCAATTCCCTTTCCCATTTCTATTCTAGTTCTAGTTCTGTCTGTCCTGTCCTGTCCTGTCCCATTCTGTTCTATTCCTATTTCTATTCCTATTCTGCCCTGTCCTGTCCTGTTCTATTCCCATTTCTATTTCTATTCTGTTTCTATTCTGTTCTGTCCTATCCTGTCCTATTTTGTTCTAATCCAATTTCTATTCCCATTTCTATTCAGTTGTGTCCTGTCCTGTCCTGTCCTGTCCTGTCCTGTCCTGTTTTATTCCCATTTCTATTTCTATTCAGTTGTGTCCTGTACTGTTCTATTCCTATTCCCATTCCCATTATTATTCTATTTCTATTCTTTTCCAGTCTACTTAGTCTCATCTATTTCTATTCTATTCTAATCATGAAGCACAAGGAAGCTGCTTATAATTCCTCTTCATATAGGTAATTAAACGTGATTAGATTAGGGAGGAAATAGAGGGTGGGATTATCACAGACCAATTTTACATTAGGCTCCATTCTCCAAAGCACAACCTACGTTTTTCAATAATACATTGTTTGCCGTGAGGTGCTTTTGACGGTAGCCGAAGATAAATACACACCTAATTGCTTGCACCCCGTTTTTTTTTTAAAAAAAATACTTCACCAACCATAAAGTGAGTTTTTTGCACTTGCTGAACAAAGGTTGATGTCCATCAGAACATGGGCAAAGTATTATTCCTGTGGTCTCTGAACACATGATGAATGCCCCACTCAATACATTTCTGTAACCTAGAGAAAAGTACTTTCTTTCCTATTGATTTTGTTTAGGTCTTGCTCTCAAAATAAATCCCGCTAACGAAGAAAGAAAATCATTTTTCAAAACCTCCTTCTGGGTCTCCCTTTCCAGGTAGAATGGAAAACATCTCTGGGGCTGGAGTTGTGATCTTTGTGTGTGTGTGTGTGTGTGTGTGTGTGTGTGTTGAGCTGTGTGCAGGCAGGCTGGGGTTCGAATCAAAGGACAGACGGAGAAATGGTGGTCGCTTGGCTGAAAGAGAACTAATGTAATTCTCAGGGGTATTCTAGGTAATTGCCTTTGCTGCAGAAAATGTACTTCCTACTGTAATGTCAAGACTGACAAGCTACTGGAATTAACTGTGGTACAAAAGAGAGTCCGTTTGGTTTAGTGATTAAGATGGTGGCCTAGAAACCAGGTGACGATGAGTTCTAGATCCACCTTACATGGAAGCCAACTGGATGATTTTGGGCCAATCACCAGGAGACAGTGAGTTCTAGTCCCACTTTAGGGATGAAAGCTAGCTGGGTGACTTTGGGCCAATCACCAGGAGACGGTGAGTTCTAGTCCTGCTTTCGGCACGAAAGCCAGCTGGGTGACTTTGGGCCAATCACCAGGAGATGGTGAGTTCTAGTTCTTTGATTCGCCATTCATGTCTGCTGTCTCAATCCTTGTCCCCATCACTGCTTTGGATTCGGCAAGCGTCCTTTCTTGAGTTTGTTTATTTCATTTTAATTCTCCCCCTCCCCATCTGTCAGATAAATAAATCTGCAGTTGGGCCCTTTGCAGTGGTGGCTTGCCATATGGTTTATGGAGTTGCCGTATCATCTTTATTCATGAGCACCTACTGAAGCTTTCAAGGTAGCTATACATTTTCATCTGGTCAATAGGCTTTATTTCAACTTTGAAAAATATCCCCACATCATGAATAATTATGGAGCATTTGAGCATAGCCAAACAAGAAAGCTGTGTCTACCTTGTTAATTAGCTCCCACTCCAATATGGAATCAAAATTAATAGGAAAAGTTTGAGAAGGATGGTGTGCAATGAAGTTACCTTCTACCTTTAGGAATGCTGGTTGATTGCTTGGTCAACCCACATGGTGATTGACAGCTTGGTCAACCCACATCTGATTTAGAAGCTCAATCAGAATAGAGGTGGAAGGGACCTTGGAGGTCTTCTAGACCAACCCTTTGCTCAAGCAGGAAACCCTATAACATTCCAGACAAGTGACTGTCCGATCTCTTCTTCAAAACCTCCAGTGATGGCACATCCACAATTCTGGAGGCAAGGTAATTGTCAGGTAATTTCTCCTTAATTTCAGGTTGCTTCTCTCCAGGATTAGTTTCCATCCGTTGTTTCTCCTCTTGCTTTCTGCTGCTTTGGAAAATAATTTGACCCCACTCTTCTTTGTGGCAGCTCCTCAAATACTGGAAGACTGCTCTCATGTCCCCGCTAGTCCTTTTCTCTAGACTGGCCATAGCCAGTTCCTGCAACCCTTCTTCCTCTGTTTTAGTCTCCAGACCTTTAATCATCTTAGTGGCTCTTCTCTCACTTTTTCCAAAGTCTCAACGTTCTTTTTTGTTATAACGTGGTGACCAAAGCTGGATGCAGGATTCACTGTTATTGTTTATTTCTATCAATAGACAAGGGACTGGATCTTTGCTCTGGCCTCCGGGATTTGAGACAAAACATAGAGAACTGGATTGCTTTATTTATTTTCTTGTAAAATGTGGGCTAGTTAATGGGGTATCGCCGCTTGATGACCTCACAGTTGGCTGAATGGCCAGCCAAGATTTTTCCGTAATGACTTCACTTAGCTTGATGGAAGTATCCAGTAGAGTACCCTGTGCCTTGGCCTTGTGCTCTTCAGTAGCTTTACTGAAGACCTGGATGGGAAGGGAAGGGAAGGAAGGAAGGAAGAAGGAAGGGTGTGAAATGGCATGGCATGGCACGGAATAGAAAATGGAACACAATGGCAGAATGAGAGAAGACTATGGAAAGAAAGAACAGAAGATAATGAGGGAATAGAGTAGAAAATAGGAATGGAATAGAAGAGAAGAGAATAGGAATGGAATGGAATAGAAAGTAGAGTAGAAGGGAAAGTAGAATAGAGAATGAATAGAATAGAGAGTAGAGTAAATAGTGAATAGGATAGAATAGAATAAAGAATAGAATAGAGAATAGAGTAGAATAGAATAAAGACTAGAACAGAATAGAGAATAGAATAGAATAGAGAATGGAATGGAATGGAATGGAATAGAATAGAATAGAATAGAATAGAATAGAATAGAATAGAATAGAATAGAATAGAATAGAATAGAATAGAATAGAATAGAAAGTAGAGGAGAATAAAGAATAGAATGGAATGGAAAATAGAATAGAGAATTAATGGAATAGAGAGTAGAACAGAACAGAACCAAACAGGTCATTGGAGCTTACTATGATGTATCCCAAGAGGATGATTATGGCTGAAGGTTCTGGGTTTTGTTTCATCCTTTTATTGTTTTTAGGCTTGTTTTGTAGTTGTTGAATTTACAGCGGTTGTGAACTGCCCAGTTTCATTTAAGATAGGCAACCATATGAATCCAAACTGACAAATAAATGAATAGATACATACATAAATAACTAAATGAAGGCCCCTCGGCCCATCCTCAGAGCGTTGACGCTCCCCTCACAGAACAAAACTCAGAAAGGAAATCTTTGCCACTCTGCCCGATGATTCGAGACATCTGCGTTTTTGAGGATGGGGATGTCTGGGATTTAATAATATTTTTCAAAGAAAAGCCACGCCGCTCAGCCGGAAGGGTCTGCGCACCAAAGGAGGGGAGGCATGGGCGAACATTAGCAAAGCCGTTTGAGAAAAATGTGCTGCGCTACAATGGACTCTGTGGAACGAAGCGGGGACGTGAAACGAACGGTTGCTCTTCCTCACTCCTTTTCTGCGGCCGGCGATGGAGGCCTTTCACGGCGCAACCGGGGGAAATAATAACAGGGTGCTGCTCTCTCTCCATGGCAGCCGTTCATTCTGAACAGCCTGGCCATGCTGAACACGAGAGCTTTACCCGTGATATCCGCTGGCCCCCTTCCGATTGCCGCATCCCTTTTCAGAGTCAATCTCTCTGAAATGGACCGCTAAACATTTCAATTTGCTCCCTGGAGAACGGGAGGCAGGAATTATTTCCGCGGGGCGAAGCGCTGGTTGTGTTGGCTTCTGGGTCTGTGTGCATTTCCTCCAATGCTAAAGGAGACGCACGTTTTCCTGGGGCACTGCCTCGGCGGAGCTGCTTAAGGCTCGCAAAGAAGCAACGCTAAACTTTGTGTGGTGTGTCAGTTGCGTCCTTTCCTGGATAGGGAGGCTCTCTGCTCGGTCACTCGCCCTTGAAAAGTGTCCGGAAGCTTCCTTGGTACTCTTTGAGCTGGGTTGTTTTCTTGCAGGCGTTTCATGACCCAAATAGGGAACATCATTAGTGCCAGTGGAGGGTAGGATTTTAGGGAGGAAGAGAAGGAGGAGGAGGAGGAGGAGGAACATGATGACCGTGAGGTCCTTGGTGCTCATGACCCAACAAGGGAACATCACTAGTGCCAGCAGAAGGTAGTTGTGGAGAGGAGGAGGAGGACAACTTTGAGGTCCTTGGTGCTCTTTGAACCTGGTTGTTTTCTTGCAGACCCAAAGTCTGCACCCAGCTGGCGATCCTATCGAAAGCAGAACTAGAACTCACTGTCTCCTGGTGGTTGGCCCAAAGCTATCCAGCCAGCTTTCTTGCCTAAGGCGGGACTAGAATTCACCGTCTCCTGGTGATTAGCTCAAAGTTACCTATCGGCTTTCTGAAGTTACCTATTGGCTGCCTAAGGCGGGACTAGAACTCACCGTCTCCTGGTGATAGGCCTAAAGTCACCCAGTCAGCTCTCTTGCTTAAGACAGGACTAGAACTCACAGTCTCCTGGTTTCTAGCCCAGTGCCTTCACCATTTCTTTTTATGTACACTGGGAGCATTTGCACCCAGACAAATTCCTTGTGTGTCTTAATCACACTTGTCCAATAAAGAATTCCTTCCTTCCTTCCTTCCTTCCTTCCTTCCTTCCTTCCTTCCTTCCTTCCTTCACCATTGGACCAAAACGACTCTCTTCCTCTCTTCCTTCCCTCCTCACCCCCATTCCACTGAATTCCTCTCTTCCGTTAGGAAAAAGGGGAGGAAAAAAGAGCTGCAATTGTCTGGGTATTATAGCTTACCGCAAGCATTCAGGCAGATCCTTTGTCGAGCCTCTTTCCCTCCTCATGCCTATTAAAGAATAATGTTGTTAGTCAAAGCTTGAGAATTGTGAACTGTATCCACTGCATTATCTCTGGAGCAGTTCCCTCCTTCATTAGCAATCAATATCTCTATCTCCCAGCCAGCAGCCTTGCAGAAAGCAGGATATTTTAAAATCTGTCTCTAGCTTCTGGTTAGGGGGCGGGGAAGCATCTTTTATAAACTTAACATAAATTACAGACCCAAATTTTCCTCTCTCTCTCTCTCTCTCTCTCTCTCTCTCTCTCTCTCTCTCTCTCTTTTTTTCCTTCTCTCTTTCCTTTTTGGTGCAACCCTCCGGGTTTAGTCCTCACCCTGCCAGCGCGATGAGAAAAACAAAAAAACAAAACGAAAAGATGGAGTTGTCGCTACGGTTCTTGAGCAAGTCAATAAAAGCAATTTGTCGTGCTAGGCAACCAACTCCGGTCGGCGTGTCGTTTGTTTTGCTGTCGTCGTTTTATAAATTTTTGGATTTCCCCAAGAAAGAGACGCCCAAGTAGAAAGGAAC
>NW_020769565.1:107750-118057 GCF_900518735.1 Pseudonaja textilis
TCTCTCTCTCTCTCTCTCTCTCTCTCTTCCTTCCTTCTGTTTCTTTCTTCCTTCTTTCCTTCCCTTCCCCTTCCATTTCCTTCCTTCCTTTCTTTCCCTTCCTTTCCTTCCTTCCTCCCTTTTTTTTAAAGAATATAGTGTCTGTTTTAAGAATGTACCAAGCAGAATTCGACTGGAAGTTATGTGTTATATTGAATGCTATAATCTTAAAGCTATGCACTGAAGCTTAAATAAGAGCTTGAATGGATAAAATTCAAGGATGTAAAGGTGTCATACTCTTAATTGGTAACTACAGGGAAAAATTTGCTTAATAAGAAAAGACAATGTGAAATTGTAACAGGACAGACAAAAGTATAAATACAATGATTTGAATTGAGATAATTAAAACAAAGTTGAGAAAATTAGAAGAGGGGGAAAAAACTATGTAGAAAATATCAAATGGTAATGAGATATGGAATAGAATATAAAAATCAGCATGAAATTGAGTTTTGTGTCTGTATGAAGAAGCGATAACCTGGGACCATGCTATTTTCAAAAAAGATGTTTTATTTGTATTTTGTTTTTGTGAAAATCCAAATAAAATTTTCAAAAAAGAAAACGGTTTTTCTTCACTCAAAAGGAAGAAAATATGTGATTTTTGTTTTCTTTTTATCCTCAGAGCACAGTCATTGTGGAAAAAACGGTCCAGGACCTCATGAATTTGATGCATGACTTAAGCGCCTACTCAGACCAGTTCCTGAACATGGTATGCGTCAAACTCCAGGAATACAAGGACACCTGCAATGCGGCTTACAGGTATGACCATGGAGCTTCTCAGTCATCCAGATCATGGTGGTCCCACTGGTGTTATTTTTTTTTAAAGCCACCTGGACTTTCTTGCTTTTTTCTTTTTTTATAAATTTTCATTCATAAACATTTTTGAATAACATTCATAAACATTCATAAACATTTTTGAACAACAGTGCATCGGCAGGGCATTATTTACAAATAAAACTGTCAACTAAAAAAATACTCCTCTGGTCTTTTTAGTTGCCAGCAGAAAGGGAGTGGGGGGAAAGCAGTGCATTCCTTAAATGCCTCAGATAATTGTTAGGCAGCCGAAGCTTCTGGCGGACAAGATTATTACTGGGGAGCATGATTGATGATTCTTGGCTGTGGATGTGTCCCATTGGAGAATATACATCCAGGGGGTGGGAGGAAGATCAGGGTCAAGGGGGAAATGAATGATGGGTCTTAGTTTTGGCTGCATCCAGCTAACACCAATAAATCACTTTTTTTTTTACTCCGAGAAATGTGGCTAGAGACTTATGATTTGAATGAGGGTGTATTGTCAGAGCCCTGACATCTAGAATAACATTCTAAATAATATTCATAAACATTCATAAACATTTTTGAATAACAGTGCCCTGGCAGAGCATTATTTACAAATAAAGCACAACCAACATATGTTGGTAATAAATTTCAACATACAAACTAATAGCAATAGTAATGGCTAATAACAGTACTAATAGTATAACCAAAAGAATTGATGTAGGCTTCTTCTTACATTAAGTTAACTACGTTTTTAATCAATTACTACATTTATATTTATCGACCTCTTTATTTTCACTGTATATAATATTAACCTTTATAATCTCACTTTCTCCAATGTCTACCTCTTTTCTCTATCCCTTCACAGAATTTATTCCATGTCCGAAAGTATTCTGAATGTCTTTGTCTTTCGTTTTTAAAGTTAATCTATCCATTTCAGCATAGTCCCAAATTTTCCTAATTATAACCTCATCTGGTAGAGTATTCATTTCCGCCCCCCAGTATTTAGCCTATGTAATCCCTGCTGCCATGAATATATATAACATTAAGTATGTGGTTGCTTTGTCATAATCCTCTGATAGTATATACCTAAAAAGCACATTCCTGCTTTAAACTCAATATTTTATTCAGTTATCGTTTCGAGCCATTTATGTATATTCTCCCAATATTTCCTTGCTTTTTCGCATGCCCACCACCTATGGTAATAGGTGCCTGCAACCTGGTTGCGTTTCCAACATTTAGCAGATAGGTTGCTGAACATTTTTGCCAAACTTGCAGGTGTAAAACACCTTATAAAGATTGTTAAGCTGAGGCCATAGTCATTTTGTAATTTTTGTCCCAAAGGTTTTTTTTCCATTTACTGAACTGTAAAATAGAGGAAGAAATAGTCAAAGAAACGATGATTGTCTGGACAAAACCCTTCAGCTATAATATAGAATTAGAAAATCTTGTTGTTTTTCTTGAAGACCTTTCGCTCCTCATCCAAGAAGCTTCTTCGGTTCTGACTGCATGATGTCATTCTCTCGCTATTCAGTCAGAACCGATGAAGCTTCTTGGATGAGGGGTGAAAGGTCTTCTTTGTTCTTCAATGAAGAACAAAGAAAGTCCAGTTGCCTTTTGAAAAGAAAACACATTTGGTACTTACAACTTACTGGAATGCGGTGTGAATGAGCACTCTCTTGCAAATAAGAGAGCTTTAGCTGTAGAGATAAGGGAAGGCCTAGCCCAGAGTTGCATAATGGGTGGAGAAAACGATTCAGAAGGGACCCTCCCTAGCTTCTCAGGTTATAAAAGAAGCAGAGAGAGAATTGCACTTTCAGACTTGCAAGATTCGGTTAACGCAGCCTGCGAGTAAAATACAAATTAGCTCATCTCCTTGTGTTTCCTCTCTGGCCTACCTGTGTGGGCCAACACAAAGGAAGAAATTTATCCGTGTTTTGGAGTTTTCACCCTTCGAGAATGAAAGGCGCGAACATAGCTTGATCTTTCATTCAAAAGAAATACAAAAACACGGAAATAATAAATATATAAAGATGTACTTCTTTTTTATTATACCTACAAAATGTTTTTAGGATAGATTTGGGAGGACAATGTGAATTGCTATAAAATAAACTAAGTAAATTAGGGTTATCTCGTAAAATATGAATGAATAATGCTGTAGTCAAATGATTGATTAATAATGATATTAGGGTATTCAATTTTTGATTGATAATATGAGCTATTATGCAATGTAACTGTAACTGAAGACTACGAAATGGATGCACAAAAAAAAAAAATTTGTAAACCAACCGGCACACTGCTTGTATACCCTATGGAAGAAAGTATGATGTTTTTATGTTTTGTTTGTTTATGCTTGTTTTTATAAACCAATAAAATTTACAAAAAAGAAAAAAAGAAATACAAAAACACAAAAACATTTCTAAGAATCAAGCACGTCCTCTTCCCTGCTTGTAAAATGATAGGAAGAACAGGAGTGAAATAGGAGTCACGGTTGGCATAATTTTGTTTTCTTTGAGCCGATAAAGAGCTCGGCGCCCGCATTTGAACTAACTAACCTCTAACAGAACCCAATGCCTACGCTGATAAATTCCACTTAAGTGTAAAGAGCTGGTAGTAAATTAATACGTCAGTCCTCTGATCAACCTTTTTGGAGAAATAAATGGCTCTAGGCTTCGGGTAAGCTATGGTTTTTAAATGCTTTAAAGTTTGCACAATTTCCTATCCTGTTTCCTCCCCTTCCTCGCTGCTAGGAGGCTCTGGAGTCAGCACTCCATTCCCAGATGGTCCTGGCCCCATCTCTGCATCGGACGCAGGACCCAGACTCCCGGACTGGTCCCTGTCCTTCCCCACGGTCTGATTCTGCTGCTGACTGCACAGGCTGCCGGCTTCCCACAAGCAAAGCCAATGGGAGAAGCCAGATTTGCTTTAACCTCTGCATGATTCCCTTAACATCTTCGGCGATTCCCTTAACAGCTGTGCCAAAATGGTCGCAAAGCGAGGCACAAGTCATTGAATAGCTGTCTTGCTTAGCAACAGTAATTTGGGGGCTCAATTGCAGTTGTAAGTTGAGGACCGCCTGCGGTCCATGGCCAAACCAGGCTTTCTTCTTCTAAACCCCGTCCTCTGGTTCTTGGGTTTATTTTAGGAGCATCGTCCAATCCGATGACAAGATGGTGATCAGCGCGTCTTGGGCCAAAGACGACGACATCACCAGACTCTTGAAGTCTCTCCCCAACTGGAGCAACATGGCCCAGCCCAAGCAGTTGAGACCTAAAAGAGAGGAAGAAGAAGACTTCATCAGGTGGGTCCTTCCTTACATCCACGGATGTAAATCACTGTTTAACCTGGACTCCCATCTTCTTAATGGTTGGGCTATGAAACAAGGAGCAAACAATGAGTCCATGAAGTCAGGAAGAAGCAAGTAGCTGTCACACCCTTGTTGGAGTCTGATTCTGAGGGGGAGATTGAGCAGCTGACAGGGAGTGGGAGTGTGGCTCCAGTGGCTGTGGAAGAAACTGGGGGAAGAGCACAGTCCGGGTGGACATTCAGAGGAAGCCCCAGGCCCATCCCCTCTTTA
This sequence comes from Pseudonaja textilis, assembly GCF_900518735.1. The sequence goes on from NW_020769565.1 coordinate 112,138, forward strand.
TCCTAGGGCACGCAGGGAGGAACAGAGAAGGGAGCAACATGGGTTACGGGGGAGAAAAGGGCCCTGATCCCTTTCATTAGTTGCAGCTGGGAGAACAGGATATAAGTGGGGCGTTTGCACACAGCTCCTTGCTGGAAGCAAAGTGTGCATTATCTTTGTCGAGGCTTATCTGGGTTTTGGCGTCCTCCCGACTGTGGGTGCTGCGTTATCTTGTGGAAGTCTGCAATTTATCATCCTGGCTTGCCGTGTTAATTCCTTCAGTGTGGTTTGTGTTGGTTTCTTTTATTTCTAATTATCTTTACTTCGGGTTCGGACTGTATTTCTTCCCTTTGTAGACTGTTTTTTGGAAGAATTTGATCTCCAGCCGAGGATAATTGGACATTGGGGGCCAAGTTGGAGGCATTAAAGGGAATTTATTCTACTTTTGTGACTTGGTTATTTTTGTCTCACGCCCCGGGTCATGACAGTAGTCCTGGAAACTCCAAATGTCTGTACCGGCACACCAAACTTTACCAATGCGGCATTTTTTCCCAACAAATGCCCCTCCCCACAGCGTCTCCCCAGGTGTGCCTTATGACGTGGGGTGGGGCACCCTCCTCCCGAGTTGTCGGGTCGGCCTGCTCTGTTCCCGCCTTCTCTCTACCCTCCGTGCTCAGAGATCAGAAGGGGGCGGTCCTTGCTCATCGCCTGAGCTCCGTTGCTACTCATCTCTACTCCTTTCCCTCTCTCGATCACCTCGCCCCATTCCTCCCTGCTAAAAAGCCGCCCCAATCCTGAGGAGTCCTGGGATGCCTCGACCTGCTCTTCCCCAAATTCCTCCAAAGCCAATGAAGCCACCCCCTTGATTTCCATTGCCTCCAGCTCTGGCTCACCCTCCTCTGCAGATTCAGGCTCCAACAGGGACATAACAGCTTACCTGTTCTCAAAGTGAAGATAAATTTATAAACTTCCCGGTGCTACTCTTTTCATTGTTCTAGCATTCTTTTGTTGTGGCCCGCCAGTGGAGCTGATGGCAGACTCGGACAGTTAGGAGATTGAGGAGGAGCATGGGCCAGTCCTGGAGTCTGGGAAAGGCTCTAAGAAGGGCTCTGCGTCGGAGGCAGAGATGGGGCCAGGGCCGTCCGACAGTTATCAGCTGCCGTCGGAGATCAGTGGGGAAGAAGAACAGCTGGAGCCTGTTCCCAGTGTGTGCATGCACAGAGCTGCCAGAAGAAGGGAACAACTAAGGAACACGAGGCAGAGATGGGACCAGGGCCATCCGACAGTTATCAGCTGCCTTCGGAGTCGGAGATCAGTGGGGAAGAAGAACAGCTGGAGCCTGTTCCCAGTGTGCGCATGCACAGAGCTGCCAGACGAAGGGAACAGCTGAGGAACAAGGGTCGACTCGGGAATAAAGCCACAGGTGGACGGTGAATGGCCCCTCCCATGGGGAATAAAGAGGAGCGAAAGGGGAGTGGGGTTGGCAGGAGACAATTAGTTCAATTCATCAGGGTGAAGATCTGTTCCTGACTTCTTGTCAACTCATTGCTGCCTCAGCGTGGCGTTTGGAGGCTTTTGGCCTGGCAACTCTCCTAGCCTGATAAAGGTTTGCAGTTGTGAAATCTCTTGAAAGACTGTTTGCCGGGACTTTGCTAGAGAGGAATTCCCCTTAACCTAAATAAAACGGGTTTTATCAGAATGAGGAGTCAGCTTCAGGATCTAGGGGAACCCTGGGTCAGAACAACTTTCTAATCCATCTAATCGAACTATGTAAAATTCACACCCATTTTTTTTTTATCTCGGAGAATGATCGTGTCCCGACATTTGTTAGACCAGTGAAATTGGGCTGAACTGATTAAGGTTTTCTTTGTGGATTGCTTCCTCACACGGGCCTGACTTTAGCAGTGGACTCTATTTGGAGACCGTCTGACTGCTGGATCAATTTTCTTCGCTTCCGTGGTCCAGCTGGTGACCTCTTCCTCCCCTTGGGATAGCCGGGAAAGCTTCTTGGAAGCTACTAAAGCTGTTTTAGAAATCCCTTGTGATGGACAAGAGGCCGGTTATTGCCGCTTACCGGAGTCCATTAGGAAAATTACGTTAAGGAATTCCTACCCTTTCCGTATCATCTGGAGCCAACCTGGTGTGTGGTTGAAATTGACTGGATTTCCCTTTCCCCCTATAGAAGAACATTATACAACAGTGGTGGGACTTATCTCCAGAGTCTGCCTACTGAGATGAGGTCAGACCGGTTGCTTTCATGGTGTGGAGACAATAACTTGGCCCTCAACACCACTAAGACCAAGGAGCTGATAGTGGACTATATAGAAGGAACAGGTCAGACCTCCAGCCCTGGCTTATCAAGGGAGACCGAGCGGAGCAAGTGGCCAGTTTTAAGTTTCTGGGTGTTCCCTTAAAAGAGGACCTGACCTGGGGGGGCTCACATTGCAGCCCTGATCAAAAGGGCCCAGCAGAGATTATACTACCTGGGACTTCTCAGGAAACAACAACTGAATGGAAAACTGCTGGTGACCTTCTACCGCTGCACCATAGAGAGTATCTTAACTGACTGCACCTCTGTATGGTTTGCCAATTGCACAGTGGCAGATAGGGAAGCACTCCAAAGGGTTAATGTCATTGCCCAGAGGATCATGGGTTGCCCTCTCCCCTCTTTGGAAGAGCTTCATAGCTCCCGCTGCCTTAAGAAAGTTCAAAACATTCTCAAAGATCCATTTCATCCTGGGCAGCCTTTTTTTTTTTTTTTTTGAACTATTACCATCTGGAAGACGGTACAGGATAATAAAAACAAGGACAAATAGGCTGCAAAACAGCTTCTATCCCAGGTCTGTTGAATTCTGCTGTATATAGTGCAGTGTTGGTGCTGTGTCGGGGGTTTTCGGTTCAATGTGTGGAGGGTGAAGGAGGTGTGTTTGTGTTTATTTTCATGGTCATGATGTGCACTGAAGATATTGTTTGATTTCGTTGTATGAGGTGCAATGACAATAAAGTAAAGTAAACTTTAAGAGCGGTGGACTTCAACTCCCAGAATTCCCCAGCCAGCCTAGCTGCGTTTATATTTAACTGCATTTATGGCTAGTTGCATCCTCCTCATGGTGGAACCAATAACTAGTCCTGTGGGATTATTGATTTCATTATAGGTTTGAGGTTAGACCGGAGCGGTTCAAATATTAGCACATTGGATTTAACCATGGCTTAAAAAAGAAGGAAGTGTGGATAATGGATGTGGCACTTGCGACCATAACTGAGCCCAAAACCTAGGTTGCTAAGTGAAACATTTGTTAAGGTGTTTGATTTCGTTGTACGAGGTGCAGTGACAATAAAGTAAAGTGAACTCACTAAAATAATGGCTTGATTTTGAAACACAGCTATTCTAGGATCCAGTCTGAGTCGGTCACCAGAACCAAAGGTTTATTCTTCCAAGCTTTCAGGCTCATCCTGGATGGAGCCCATCCTCAGAGAACAACTCTCCCTCCAAAATATCTGCACTGGATTGTTCTACACCCTGCATTTTGTGGTGCCTGGATTGTGTGTAGCTTTTTGTTATCAATTAGGGTGTTGATGGCTGGCTGTTGAGTCTGTTCTGACCCAGAGGAGTCTGTTTCGTCAAACATAATTAAACACAAACTTGATTGAAAAGCAAACCTATTTTATCTCAAAACAGTTCCCCAAGATAATCACATGCCTTTCGGTTTTGTGGTCAGGGTTCCAATGCTGCCAAAAATAGAAGTATCCAATTAATTATAACAGAAACCAACCAGAGTACCAGAAAAAAAACCAATCAGAGTTTACAGAGCTTCAAGGATTAATCTGAACCGAACAAACGACTTTGCTTCCTGCAAAGGTTTCTTCACCTTTGCCTATCCTTTATTTCTTATGGGAGGGGCAATCACCTCCCAGCCTTACTTTCAAGTCACCCCTTTTGTCTTGCCTTCTGGCAGCTCTGTGCACATACGCGCACTGGGAACAGGCTCCCCTTGTTCCTCTGCCTTGTTGCTGCCAGATTCTGGAGGCTCCCGAGTCAGCACACAACTCCCAGATGGTCCTGGCCCCATCCCTCCATTGGATGCAGAACCCTCGTCCGAGTCCTCTCCAGACTCCCTGACTGGTTCCCATTCTTCCTCACTGTCTGACTCCACTGCCATCTGCACCGGCTGCTGGCGAACCACAACAGAGTCATGGATTGTTGTCGTGCCGCTGTGCCCTTGGCTCCTGATAAGCTGGCGGGGAATCAACAAGGGGGCCTGTTTCCAGGCTTCAATCATTTCTCTCGGCTGTTTTTGTTCCTGCTCGGCCAACAATGGCAGTAGTTTGCAGTCGAATACATGTCCCTGTTCATTGCAATATGAGGCTTCTGATGAATTTGGGTCTCCTTGTCAAACTAACTCGTTCCTGTTCCTTTTCTCCCTGTTAGCTTTCTCCCCGTTTGTCCCAGCGTTTCTAGTCCATGGTTGGGTAATCTTTCAAAAACCAGAAAGGGGGACGGAGGGATAAAAATATTTAAATTAAAACAAAGATGGTGTGAAGAGTCCCAGGCTGGTAATTAATTTTGGGGCGGGGTCTTTTAATGAGCCCATAATCCCTTGCATCAGGATGGAGTCAGGGCAAACTGAATGGAGTTAAGTGTTTACTGGCCGGATGCCCTTCCTGTCTCCAGTGCGGATTTCGCAACAGATATATTCTAGTGTGTCCAGAGAGAGAAATATCTGCCTCTAACTGGGATCGAACTCATAGCCTCCTGATTGTGAGGGGAAAGCTCCACCTCTAGGCCACCGCACCAGTCAGTTTCCAGGCTGGCGATGATGAAGTTAAATCCTGCAGATTTCAATGGAATTAAAGAGTTGCTTTCAACCCTAGTCTCTTTTTTCTTCACTACCTTTAACCTGGTTAGTGAGTTAAGTATTTTCTAGGTTGAAACAGTGGATTAAGCCACCAAATTGGCTGGGTTTGCTCAACACACCAAGTGTCAGGCACATACAACTAGACTCACCTCTGTAGAGTTCAAACCAGCTGCGGGTAGTCAGTTCAGTTAGTGAACATTTCAATTTACAACGGCACTGTCATGCCCGTGTCAGAGTCTGAACCTGAAGAGGAAAACAAACAGCCGACAGGGAGCGGGAGACTGGCTCGTTGGCTGTGGAGGGAACTGGGGAAGGGCAAAGCCCGGCTGGGCAGAGCAGGGGAGAGGTAGAACAAGGGAGAGGGAGTTCAGAGGAAGACCCAGGCCCACCCTCTCTTCATCCTAGGGCACACAGGGAGGAACGGGGAAGGGAGCAACGTGGGTTGCGCGGCTTACGGGGGAGGAAAGGGCCCTGATTCCCTTCATTAGCCAAAGCTGGGAAGAGAGTTTAAAAGAGATGCATGCTGAGAGAGGCAGCTTCTGGGGGCAAATGTGAGTTTATCTTGTGTTGACTTTGGTTATCTGTGTTCCTGGCGTCTTCCCAATCGTGTTGAGTTATTGCCGTGCCTTCACGTCTGGAATTCTTGCTTCTGCCCTGCCAGACTAATGATCTCATCTTACCTTGATTGGACTTATAATTACAGTTTTTGTTTTGGATTTAATTCTCTGCAGCCCAAGGCTGTTCCTGGGAGGGTTTTTCTCCAGCTCAGAAGGGAACCAGGACATTGGGGGGCAAAGTTGGAGCGAATAAAGGGACTCCTACCGATTATCTGACTGTGTTTTGGGCGCATCACAGACTGACTGCAGCAGCTGAACTGTGACCGATGAGAACAACCAAAGAATATCATAAATCATTTTTTTTCCTCTGGTGTAAAAACTCATCAGATTGGAAATATTTCCTGCTGGAAACTGACACCGGCTAATGCAGTTGGGTGCCACTAAAGTCATTGGAAAGGAGTCATGATTGAGCCAATGGGTGATTGGGTGAGGCTTTTGGGGGAAACAGTATATAATATAGGGCCATGA
>NW_020769565.1:122614-137831 GCF_900518735.1 Pseudonaja textilis
GCCTAAGGTGGAACTAGAACTCACCGTCTCCTGGTGATTGGCCCAAAGTCACCCAATCAGCTTTCATGCCTAAGGTGGAACTAGAACTCACAATCTTCTGGTGATTGGCCCAAAAGTCACCCAATCAGCTTTCATGCCTAAGGTGGGACTAGAACTCACTGTCTTCGAGTTTCTTGCTTTGGGCTGAGTAGATATGTCTAAATCTAATTATTTTGGAATACCCCCCAAGATCCACAGAGTCCTGGAGGAAGAAAGCCTTAGAATTTATAAAGCAGCATATAGAGCAATTACGCAGAAAATTAGCCCTGTAAAAACATTTCCTATACATTGTTTCTGTTCTCCCTGTCAGGTAGGTCTGTGTAATTATCCCCGTAGTTCAGATAGAGTAGGAAGGGCCGAGAGTAAGAGCCAGAGATTTTCCAAGCTGGAGATGGCAGATGTGTGAGTATTTAATCACGCTTCGTCTTGATTTAAGATTGCAAGATGCAATAAAAATTACTAACACTGGAGTCTTAACCAGGTTGATGACAGTCTTAGCTAAACTTTCAACTCTCTGGAATATGCAGGAGGAGAATGTTGCATCTTGCACAAAACCAGCTTTTTAGGCAGTTGAGGGGTCTGTATGTTGTATGAACCGAGAACGTTCGTTCGCTCGTTCGTCAGGGGCGGGATTCAGCCGGTACGGACCGGTTTGGCCAAACCGGTAGTTCTAGCAATTGTTTGGCCCTACCCACTTGCCCCTGCGGTATCCTGTCCTGTATTTCCTTGGTTTGAAGCCCAGCTGTTTTTACCCACTGGGGCTGCAGTAAAAGGTAAGTTTTCTTGCTATTTTCAAATGCAGTGCGAAGCGCACGCTCACCGAACCGGTTGTGACACCAGTTGAATCCCGCCACTGCTTGCAATCAAGTTGTCAACTCATAAAATATTTCTCTGGTCTTTTTGGAGTTGCCAATAGAAAGGGACGGGGGGAATAGTGCAGCAGCTTGCAAATCGAAAGTGCATTCCATAAATGTTTTCAAAGATAGTTCCTAGGTGACTGAAGTTTCTGCTGCACATAATTCTAACTGGAGAGCCTGATTGATGACTCTGGGCTATGGACGTGTCCCATTGGAGGATATGAATTATGCTACACCCAGGGGGAGGGGGGAAAACCAGAGTCAAGGGTGACAATGAATGATGTGTCTCAGAGTCAGCTACACCCAGGTAGCACTAGTATGTTTACTCCTAATAAATCTTCTGTCAGGATTCCGGCAGTTGCTCCAATTAAATCATGAGCCTCGAGCCTAACTAAAAAAGATTTATTTGAGGGTAACATTCTATGTCCAGCATTTACCTGGGAGTAGCCAAGTCTGAGATACGTAATTTACTGTCACCCTTGATCCTGCTTTCCCCCCCACCCCCACCCCTCTAGGTGTATCATCCAATGAAAAACATCCGTAGTCAAGAGTCATCAATCATGCTCTCCAATTAGATTTTTGCACGGCAGAAGCTTCAATCATCTAATCGGTCTTTGAAGAAAATATGAATGGAATGTACTTTCGATTCCACACTGCCGCCTGCTCTTTGACACTCCCCCCCTCCACTTCTTTCTGTTGTCAACTATAAAACGTGTATACAAAATGTTTCATGAGTTGACATCTTCTTTAAGTTTTGAAAATCCAGCTAGAGACTCGTGTTTTAAATGGGGGTAACTACCGGAGCCCTGACACAAGGTGTATGTGTGGTATAGATTTATTTATTCACACAGTTTAGCACCTTTATAGACTCTAGACCAGGAGTTGGCAACCTGTGGCTCTGGAGCCACCTGCGGCTCTTTTGGCCCTCTGCTATGGCTCCCTGTTGGCTGATCCCACCAATGGCTGCCCACCACCACCACTCCTCGCCTGGCCTGAGAAGGCAAGGGTGATGGCGGGGGACGGAGACTCGCTCCACATTCCAGAGCAGGAGGTGACTGGATGGGAGTGAGTGACGTCGCGTTGGCCACGCCCACCCAGTCACCCCGGTTGTTAAATTATTGGCTCCTGGGGTTTTCTTTTCTTTGGGAAACTGGTCCAAATGGCTCTTTGAGTGTTTTAGGTTGCAGACCCCCTGGTCTAGACCAGTGTTTCTCCACACTGGCAAGATGTGAGGACTTCAAAAACTCAAAAGATTTCCCAACCCCAGGATCCTGGCTGGGAAAGTCTGGGAGTTGAAGTCCACACATCTTCACGCTACCCAAAAGTTAAGGAGAATTGGACTAGATGACCTCTCAACTCTCGTCCACCAATAAAAGAATATATATTTTTAGTTCAGGATTGAACCGTGAGGTCCTGGATGTTCTCTGAGCTTGGTGGTTTTCTTGGAGACATTTCATGACCCAACTTGGTAATATCATCATTACTAGAAGAGAGTGGAGATCAGGGGTGGGATTCAAAAATCCCAGCAACCTGGTTGATGGGTGGGCGAGGCCTACTGGAAGTTCCTGTTTCCGACTTCAGGTGGACCTCCAGAACCCAGAGAAGGCCTTTTCACCATCCCAAGGATCCAGAGGCCTCCCCCGGGCCTCTGGGAGGGCAACAACAGCCTCCCCTGGCCTCTGGAGGCCCTCTGGAAGCGGGAAACAGGCCCGTTTCCGGACTTCCAGAAGGCCCGTTTTCCCACTCCCAGAGCCTTCGCGCAGACCCTGCACTTACCTCCACCAAAAATGGGCCGCATGATGACCCGGGACATGGCACAAAAAAACCAAGTCCCCAAAGTAGGTAAAGTCCCTTTAATACCTCCAACTTGGCCCCCAATATCCAGTTATCATCGACTGGAGAAAAAAAACTCTCCCAAGAACAGTTTTTAAAGGGAAGAAATTCAGTCCAAACGCAAAGTACATCTAAATGATAAATAAAAACCAACACAAACCACTAGCTGCAGCAATTAACGAGACAGGGCGGGATAAGGAATTGCAGACTTCAAAAGATAACGAAACACACACAGCTGGGAGGATGCCAGAACCCAGATAAGATGTGACAAACAAAGATAATGCACGCTTTGCTTCCAGCAAAGTGCTGTGTGCAAACACCCTTTTTAATCCTGTTTTCCCAGCTGCAGCCAATGAAGGAAATCAGGGCCTTTTTCTCCCCCATAACCCACGTTGCTCCCTTCTCTGTTCCTCCCTGTGTGCCCTAGGATGAAGAGGAGTTGGGCCTGAGGCTTCCTCTGAATGCCCAGCCAGACTGTGCCCTTCCCCAGTTTCTTCCACAGCCACCGGAGCCACACTCCCACTCCCTGTCAGCTACTCGACCTCCCCCTCGGAATCAGATTCCAACAGGGCCAAGACAGGCCATGTAGAGACTCCTGGGAGGGGCCAGCCACTCGGTTGAAATACCAGTTCAGTGAACCAGCTGTAACTTTAACATCCGGTTTGCCCAAACCAGTCTGAACCGGTAGAATCCCACCTCTGGTGCAGATGGCTCTCGTTTTACATACAGGTGCCTGCCTGCTCAGTGTTGGTGGGAGTGATCTTGATGGGTTCCTTGAGTAGGCTGTTGTTTATTGTTGGATTGTTTGTCTGTGTTGGTAATTCTCCTTGATTGGAGTGTTGATTATGGCTTGTCGGTCGATCTAGTGTTAATCTTGAAGTTGGTCTCTGCCAGGGGTGGGATTCTCCCGGGTTAACAACTGGTTCAGTGACCGTGCGCTATCCGCTCATGGGTAACACTCAAGTAACACAGCTTGAGAAGCGGCAATCCGTTGTGCCGCGCTAATCAACTAAGGCAATATAGGTAGGTAAAGCGAAGGGGCAGGCCGGCGGGCCCGCATGATAGTTGCAGCGAACCAGTTCACGGCCAGTTGATTTTTGGAGCAAGGGATTCAGGCGAACCGGTCCGAATCCCACCCCTGGTCTTTACTCATATGACTGTTGATTGCTGGCAAGGAGGTTTTGGTCTTTCTGTTCCTCGTTGAGTTTTTTTTACAGTCTCTTTTGAATGGTGTGTAGACATTATTTACCTCTTTGTGCCTGTGGATGGCCGATCGACGCCAGGCTCCTAGAAATTCCCTAGCATTTTTCGACCTGGCTTAATCTAGGAGGCTCACAGTTTCCCAGTTGAAACTATGGCGAAATCTGCCCATGTCTTGTGCAATTAAGCAGTTTTCATCATGTCTTCTGACTGCTAATTGGTGTTCCGGGATGCGCACTGCTAGTCTTCAATCTGTTTGTTCTACATAGCAGGAGCATCTGTCTTGCTCCCAAGAAACTAGAAACCCATGAAGTTACCACAGACATTATGAAGGTTAGTACCGTTTTAGTTTTTAGTGGCATTCTATATCAGCGGTATCAAACTGGATTTCTTCCAAGGCCAGATCAGCATTGTTGTTCTCCTCTGCGGGCTGTTGGCGGGGGCAGTGGTGGGGCAAGATGGATGCCTCCTATAGTACTCTGCCGGCCAAAACGGGGCATGGGAGGTCCATGTGTGGGCCTCCTGTGTCTCATTTTCTCCCTCCATGGCCTCCTGCAGCACTCTGCTGGCCAACAACATTTTTCGGCCATTTTCATTGTGATGACCCAAAGGGGCGTGGCACAAAAGCAACAAAGTCCCAAAAATAGATAAAGTCCCTTTAATGCCTCCAACTTGGCCCCCAATGTCCAGTTATCATCGGCTGGAGAAAAACTCTCCCAAGAATAGTTTATAAAGGGAAGAAATTCCCTCCGAACCCAAAGTACGTATAAATGATAAATAAAAACCAACACAAACCACACTGCAGCAATTAACCAGACAGGGCAGGATAAGGAATTGCAGACTTCAAAAGATAACGAAACACACACACAGTTGGGAGGACGCCAGAACCCAGATAAGACTTGACAAACCAAAATAATGCACGCTTTGCTTCCAGCAAGGTGCTGTGTGCAAACGCCCCACTTATATCCTAGTTTCCCAGCTGCAGCTAATGAAGGGAATCAGGGCCTTTTTCTCCCCCATAAACCCACGTTGCTCCCTTATCCGTTCCTCCCTGCATGCCCTAGGATGAAGAGGGGGTGGCCCTGGGTCTTCCTCTGACTGCCCAGCCGGACTGTGCCCTTCCCCAGGTTCCTTCACAGCCGCCAGAGCCACACTCCCGTTCCCTGTCAGCTGTTCAACCTCTCCCTCGGAATCAGATTCCAACAGGGGCATGACATTCGGGTTGTTTTCAGCTTGTTTTGGGCCCATTTTGGGCCTGTTTTTTGATCTGTTTTCCACCGGCAGAGTGCTGCAGGAGGCCATGGAGGGAGAAAATGAGGTGCATGGGGGGTTCACGCAGCCCGTTTTAGCCACCAGAAGCACTGCGGGCCAGTCCCTTGGTATGTCCACGCCGGGCACACGGCCGGATTTAAGCACCCCATGGGACAGATCTGGCTTCCGGGCCTTGAGTTTGACACCCCTGTTCTATATGAACTTCAAACAGAAAGTCATAAAGCTGTCATTTCTCTTTCTGGAATGTCCCCTTGACTGGTCATTTTGGTCAATGAAAGGCCTACCTTCAGGTTTAGTGATTTTTTGTAGTGAGTACAGCTCACGTATAAGGGCTTCCAAGATACATTTTGCGAAATCAGGTTTCTGTCAGCTATGTTTTTGGAAAACCTTAATGCCGAAGCGGAGTTAAAGTCAACGCAAACATTTCATTTGCAAAGGAGCAGAGACTCGGAAGGCACAACACAAACCATCTGCGAATGAGATCCCGTCACAACACGGTGATCTGTTTTGGACCATCATAACTCATAACCGTATACACAGGGCTCAATTACAGTCATAACTCGAGGACCACCTGTAAGCAGCATTGTAGCAAATAATACTTCAGGCAACCTTGGTATGGGTCAGAAAAGTCTCAGTTCTGAAGGTCTTAATGGACCTTTCCTTCCCAGGGATAACATCTTTTACAGAATATTTGGGTGCACTCTGTAATTTTCCGAGGAGGAGGAAGAATTATCATCAGTGTTAGAAGGTAGTGAGGTTTGTTCTTCTTTTTATGTACTGTTGGCTTGCCCTATCAGCATTGCTGGGAGTGGTCTTGCTGGTTCCTAGGAGGTTGTTTACTGTTTGTTTGTCTGTGTTGGTAATTCCTTGATTGGGGTGTTGTTTATTTGTTGATTGTTGGTCTAGTGCTGGGACGGCAAACCTATGGCACGCATGCCACACAGGTGGCACACTAAGCCACTTGTGCCAGCACACGAGCTGCAGGCAAAACTTACCTCACTGCGCATGCGCGTGCCTCACAGCTGATTTTCAGCCTCCCAAAGGCTTGAGGAAGGCTTCTGCAGGCTGAAAACTAGCCCTGTTTCATCACTTCCTGTTTTTCCTAAAATACTGGAAGTGACGAAAGGGGGGTTAGTTTTTGGCCTGCAAAGCCTTCCGAAGCCTGTAGAAGCCTTCCTCTAGCCTCTGGGAGACCGAAAAAGGCCTCAAATTGGTAGAAAATCAGCTGTTCAGATGTAGTGCAGGTAAGGGGGCGGTAGGGATGAGTGGGGATTGTGCGCACATGCGTAGGGGGCATGGGAGGGCACACACTGCCTTCTGGGTGCTGGCACGCGAGCGCGAGTGTTCAAGTGCATGCACGATTTTTGGCCCAGGAGCCCAAAAAGGTTAGCCACCACTGGTCTAGTGTTAATCTTGGTGTTAATTTCTTATCTGGGCGTTGATCTCTCGTAAGGAGGTATTTTGGTGTGTTTGTTACCTTTGGGGCTTTTCGATCGTCTCGTTTGAATGCTATGTAGACGTTATTGGTTTCTGTGTGCCTGTCAATGGCGGATTCATCAAAATGCCAGAATCCCAGGAATTTTCTGGCATTTTTGGACTTGCCTTGGTCTAGGATACAGTTTGCCAGTTGGGAGTTTACGACAACTTACTACCACCAGCTCCTGCAGGATAACTCGTCGTGGTTCAATTCAACGCGGTATTAAGCGTTTCATTCCATTCCTTTTATTACGGTGACTGTGTTTCCGTCACAATTATTGTAACTCTTGTATTTCTGGGTTGACTTCATTATTATTATTATTATTTGTTCCGTTGAAATGAATGTAACTTTGTGTTTGTTGAGTTGGCTTCCGGTGAGTTGGCCATGATGAGTTGCCCACTGAGAGTTGGCCATGTCAAGTTGTCTCATCCCATCCCAGTTGGACCTCTGGTTTAAGCATGGCACTCTTCAGGTGCCATGCGTAGCTCCCTTGGCCTTGTGGATTTTCCACGTTGCTTTGGTTTCCTTGTGCCTGAAGAGAGGAGGCCCACCCAGGAGTTTCCCCCCCACTCCCCTCCCCAGCCTTGGAGCTCTAATAATCCTAGTTTCTCATGACAAACCCAGTTTGAAGACCCATTCTCGTTCACAGGGTCCATTGCTTCCACTATCTGATCCCTTTGGCCAAACAGGGCAACTATGCCATTGTGGCCAATGTGGAGAGCATGGATTACGACCCGCTGGTGGTGCGGCTGAACAAGGACATCAGCGCTGTGGAAGAAGCCATGAATGCTAGCTTGCAGCAGCACAAGTTCCAGTACATCTTCGAAGGTGGGTTGCTTGCCAAAGAGTGCAGGTGGGCAAAGTCTTGCTTTCTCATCGTAGAAACAGAGAAAAATGAAGAAGAAGAAAAGAAACAGTGGTATATCGGTTCTGTCCTTTTATAGGTTAGTCCTCGATTTATGACCACAATTGAGCCCCACATTTCTGTTGCTAAGCAAGACATTTCTTAAGTGAGCTTTGCCTCATTTTATGACCTTTCTTACCACCGTTGTTCAGTGAATCCCTGCAGGGTTCAATTAGTCACATGGTTGTTAAGTAGATCTGGGTTCCCGGTTGGCTTGGCTCTGCCGAAAGGCCGCAGTTCACATGACCTTGGGACATGCAACCATCCATTTGTGGGATCCATTGTGGTCGTATGTTAAGGACTGCCGGAACGGATTACGAAACCGCGGGGATGCTGCGATGGCCATAAGGGCGACGATTGGAGGGGGCTAAGTCACGTTTTTCCCAGGGCCGTTATAGTTTCGAACGGCCGCTAAACAAATGGTTGTAAGTTGAGAACTGCCTGTATCATAATTTAAGAGTTTTATAGTGGTGAGGTGACCTAGAGGTGGAACTCTTATCTCTCACAAATCAGGATGCTATGAGTTCAATCCTAGATAGAAACAGATATTTCTTTCTCTGAGCACAATGATCATATATCTGGCTAAAAAAAAAAAACCTCCGCACTGGCAACAGGAAAAGCATCTGGCCAGTAAATTTCTTTCTCCTGACCTGAAATTTCTCTCTCTCTCTCTCTCTCTCTTTCTTTCTCTCTCTCTGGTCCAGGTTTGGGTCATTTGATTTCCTGCATCCTCATCAACGGGGCTCAGTACTTCAAGCGCATCAGCGAGTCCGGCATTAAGAAGATGTGCCGGAACATCTTCATCCTTCAACAGAACCTGACCAACATCACCATGTCCCGAGAGGCTGATCTGGACTTTGCAAGGTGGGAGGAAGGAGAGTGGGTTGTGGGGGGTTGGGGTGGGGGTTGGGGCATACATCTGGGTGGAGCATGGGTAATCCTAGAAGTATGAACTCAGTTGAGCCCCCAAATTTCCATTTCTAAGCGAGGCGATTGAGTTTTGCCCCATTTTATGACTGTTTTGGGCCACAGTTGTTAAGCGAATCACTGTTATTAAGTGAATCACATGGTGGTTAAACAAATCTGGCTTCCCCCCATTGATTTTGCTTGTCAGGAACTGGCTGGGAAGGTTACAAATGCTGATCACACGTGACCTGTTGTAAATACATGCCATTTGCCAAGTACCTGAATTTCCCAGGAAGGACTAGAACTCACTGGCTCCTAGGAATTGACCCAAAGTCACCCAGCTGGCTTTCATGCCTAAGGCAGGACTAGAACTCACTATCTCCTGGTGATTGGCCCAAAGTCACCCAACTTGCTTTTATACCTAAGGCAGAACTAGAACTCACCGTCTCTTGGTGATTGGCACAAAGTCACCCAACGGGCTTTTATACCTAAGGCAGAACTAAAACTCATCGTCTCCTGGTGATTGGTCCAAAGTCACCCAGCTGGCTTTCATGCCTAAGACCAAACTAGAATTCACATTCTCCTGGTTTCTAGCTTGAAGCCTTAACCCCTAGACCAAACTACCTCTTAATCCTGAGCCCCATCTCCACTCCTGCACCAACACTTCTAGCCCTTTCACAAACCGCCCTTAGCACTTTGCTCCATCCCCGTGGCCCAGGTGAGCCACGCAACCCACCTCCCTTAGCTGTCAACTTGGCTCGCTTGCTCGAGCCATCCGGTGGTCGAATTACGAAGTGACAGCTTGCATGCCACTGGGATGCTCTTTGCTCCGACCGATGCTGGTTGCGGGGAACCTCCCCTTCCCTAACCAGCAAACTGGGGGTGGCTTAAATGCTGCAAATCTTGCCCCAGTGTGTGTGTATGTGCATGTAATTGTGTGTGATTGGGCCAAAACTCGGCTTAGACAATTTATCCCGACTTGATTCCGGAGTCATTTGGGCACGGACCAAGGCTTGGCTGCGGGGGTTAATGGAAGCCCACCCACGTGAGATTCAAATTTCTTAACAACCGGTTCTGTGGACGTGGCCTAATTTGTGGGTGTGGCTTGGTGGTTATGTGACTGGGTGGCCCTGGCTTGTATATAAATATAAATATTTATGTAAATATTGAATGTTTTATTAAAATAAAGAGCCACTTTTACCCAAAATCAGGCAAAGCAGGCAGAAGATTGAGTCGCTTGCAGAATCACAGATTCACTCAGAGATCTATGATTCTGCAATCTGCTACCTGAGTCTGCACTAAAAAATAGAAGCTTCAGTCCTAAGGAAGGTTCCGCGCTGGTTTTAGATTAGCTAGAAAGCAAGAAATCTAACTATTTCCTGCTTTCTAGCTAATGTAAATCTCCCAGAACAGCTGATGGTTGGGGGAAAAAAAGGAAAAATAGCAACTTACCAAATGCAGGCAAGTTTGATGGCGCGCGCATATGCCAGGTTAAGGAGTGAGTGGGCGGAGAGGGCCGGGGCCAGCCAGTGGCACAATTTGCCGGTTCTCTGAACTGGGCAGAATCATAACAAACGTTTCTACAGAACCGGAACCAACCAGGTAGAATCCCACCCCTGAAGGCAACATTAAGATTTGCATTGATTTTGCAAACAGAGACATGATGCGCCGGCTCCTTTTCTCCTTTCTGGCTGATTGTCTCTTTAATCTTGACATTAGTTATTTCAGGAGTGGACGGCTGAAGAAATGAAATATTCATAAGAATACTTGAAGAAGGGGTTGTGTGTGTGTGTGTGTGTGTGCGCGCACGGTCAGGGACCCGAATCCGTCTGGACCCCACCAAAAAAATAAAATAAAAACTTGTCAGTGGTGGGATTCAGCCGATTCGCACCAGTTCGCAAGAACCGGCTGTTAACTTTCTGAGCAGTTTGGTGAACTGGTTGTTGGAAGAAATCATTAGGGAAGAGAATTATTATTAAATTATTTGAATCCCACCACTGGCTTTTGTGCTCCGTTGCACCCCTGCACCGCCATCCCACCCACCAAGAAAGGGATACCTCCATAATCCCATGACCCCTCCCTTTCTCCCTTCTCCCTCCCCCCCCTCCTCAAATTAGATGGGTGAAGAATAGAGACCGCTCACGACTTCAATTACAGGGACCCTCGTAGGGGGAATAATCTTGTAATTAACTCGGGCCCGGTCATGCCAACATTGACAATGTGGGGCAATTGCATAGCCGCAATGCAGCCAATTCTCCTTGGGATAAGCGTCCTCAAATTCAATCATTTCCTTTTAAAATGATTTTGTTTCTTCCTCTTTCCCCTTGAAATATTAACTAAATTAGGCAAGGGGGGGGGTTTGGCAGTTGCCAACACAATGGGCAACGAGTCGATAGCAACTGGCACGCCGATCGCGGCTGGAAACAGAAGAAGTTGGCATGGCTGAAGCCGCCAGAGAAATATATATATATATATACATATACATATATATATATATTCGTTTATTAAATTTATATGCTGCGGTTCATGGATGGTAGAAAGATAAAGAGGAAAACAATTAACATTTCTAAATGGTTCAAATGCAACATTTTTAAAAGCAAAATTAAGGCACCAGTGCACCCAAATGGGCTAAGTTGGTCGCCTCTTTACGTTGGCCTTTCCACTTCCTCGTGCCCTTTTCTTTTGAGAACTTCTGCCATCATCCCAAGGTGGGTTTTTAAAAAACTATTTTAAAAACAATCGAAAGTTTTATTTTAATACAAGGTTAGAGAAAGGAACCTCAAACCCTTTAAAAAAACGCATCCACCCAGCTGACCACCATACCAAATGCAAAGGCAAACCATCAACAAAAGTAAAAATAAACATGTCTTGTGTTATTTTATTATATGGAGTTATGATGCTCTATACACTTCCAAAGGTGGCTTTTAATTTGTTTTGTTTTCAACTTTATTTAGGGACGGAGGAACTTAAACTTTTTTTTTAAAACACAGCTGAGAATGAAAAAAAAAAAAAGAGAGAGAGAGATGGATGGATAGAATTATCCATCCTATAATTTTAACAAAACTGTTTGCTGTTTTGATAGTACCACAATACTCCAGCCAGTGGCAATTTGGCAAGACAAGGCTACCATCTAGTGGCCGTGCCAAGCAAGAGCCAAAAACTTCTTAATTTCATTTTTTTTCTCAATGGAGTTCAGAGTGAAGTTGTATATTTCAGTTTGTCCCAAATGTGTAAGATGAGCAAGACAGGAGCGGCGAGTTCTTATTTTCATCCTGAACATGGAGATGTTTCATTCTGCCAATTTTGCCAACGCTCAACTCCATCTTCTAACACGGAAACCATACCAACGTTAACAAAATTGGCACAACTGTTGGACGAGCCAAAAAAAAAGGGACTGGATTTAATAGCCTACAATGAATTTTGTTTGGGTACTGATTTAGGGTGCTTTGTAAACCCTGATGTTGCGATCTCTAAATCACCTACCCTTGTTTCCCCGAAAATACAATCTACCCTGAAAGTAAATCCTAGCTTGATTTTTACTGGTGTTCCCAATATAAGCCCTACCTCCCCAAAAATAAGCCCTAATTAAGATTCCGCTCACTCCAGAGTGGATGGATAAAAATTAAGCTAAGGTGGGGATTTGGGGGCGTGGAGCTGTCCTACTACTTACCTTTGGACAGGTGTAGCCGGGCCTCGCACACCCCGACACCTGCCTTGCCAGCCCATTTCTTCTGCAGCTGGCAAGGCTTTCCTGAAGGCCTCTGTGGCTGATAACAAAGCTCTGGATCGATCCTGAAGGCCTCTGACAGAAAAAAGGGAGCCGGATGTGACACGGACAAGTGGGGTTAGTCAATGGATGACATCCCCCGAAAATAAGACCTGGTGCCTTTTTTTGTTAGCAAAAAAAAAATTAGAAGACAGGGTCTTATTTTTGGGGAGACATGGTACATAGGTTAGTATAGGTTTTCTCAACTTGAGTAACTTTTAAGATGGGTGGACTTCAATTGACAGAATTCTCAGCCAGGGGAATTCTGGGAATTGAAGTCCCCGCCCCCGTCACGAAGTTGCTGAGACAAATTGGCTTGTGTCGGGCCCCATCCATGGTTATCTCCGAAAACATGGCTGAGATATGATTTAGTTGTTAGTCTCGGATGCTTAACGAGTGACTCTCGGGCTGTCCCTCTGCCTGGGCCTACCTCGCATGGTTGCCATGAGAGGAATAAAGGGGTGAGGAGGGCTCTACAGGTTGTCCTTGACATATGACTGGTCTTTTACGCGACCATTCGAAGGCACGACACCCCTGAAAATGGGACTTAAGACCCGGATTCGAAGTTGCAATGTGGGCTGCGTTCTTTTAGGTGAGAGCAGTCTTTCAACTCTTTACATACATACATACATACATACATGTAGTCCTCAACTTATGACCACAGTTGAGCCCCGAAATCGCTAAGCAAGATGGCTGTTAAGTGAGTTTTGTCCCCTTTTACGAACTTTCTTCCCACAGTTGTTAAGTGAATCGCTCCAGTTGTTAAGGTAGTAACTTTGAACGGTCACTAAACAAACTTTTTGTAAGTCGAGGGCTACCTATAAAGCTATTATCCTGTAGTTGAATAATGCTGAAATCCTAGTCCGAGAAGGAGGTTTCCTCTTGGTAGTAAAATAATATTAGAATTAGGCAAGCATCCTTCAAATAAAAGTTCAAAAATCAGGAAAAAAGATATCTTTTTCTCTATCAGGAGAGAAACAGCATGGAATTAAGGAGAAAGTTCCTAACAGTGATGACAATTAACCAATGGAACAAGCTGCCCTCAGAAGTTGTGGCTTCTCCAAAAACCGGAAGGTTTTAAGAAGAGATTGAACAAACCATTTGTCCAGGACAGTAGATGGTCCCCTGCTTGAGCTGGGGGTTAGGCTAGAAGACCTCCAAGGTCCCTTCCAGCTCTGTTTATTCTGCGATCCCTTCTGATCGTGGAAGGATCTGAACCCGGCTCCGTTGAGGACCTCAATATTCAGGCCACCTTGGGTGGGGGGCGGGGAAGAACAATCGTTGAAATATGCTAAGCCCATCGGAGGCTAAAAGGCCCGACAAGCTTAAGTCTTGTTTTAATGAGGTCGGCTTGGATTCTGCCTTATGTTCCCGAGCAAAAAAAAAAAAGAAAGAAAGAATATTATTTCATTGGCAATTAAGAACTTGGCTCCCTAAAAGAGTCTCCTATGTAATTTCCCTCCCACCCGCCCCTTTGTTTGCGGTCTTCCCCGCTGTTTCTACGGAGCTCTGATCTTAGCGCAGCATTAATTAGCTTGAATCCTACGCCTAAAAGAAAAAACCCCAATGAGCTCCAATTGCTCCAATGGATTAAGCTTGACCCCCCCCCCCCCCCCCCCCTTTTCTTGGGCCCTTTCCTGGGCTGTTACTGTTCCCTTTGAGATATCGAAGCTGGGGGGCGGGGACGAGGGGGGGACGACTTCTCTTCCTAGGTTTTAGACAGTGGAAGAATCCTCAGATTGAATCCATGTATGATGGATTGTCTAATGAACCTTGGTTAAGAGAGGAAATAACCTGTTTCCCTACAAATACCACCTACCCAGAAAGTAAGTCCTAGCTTGATTTTTACACGTGTGCCCAATATAAGCCCTACCCCCCAAAATAAGCCCTAATTAAGATCACACTCACTCCAGAGTAGACAGGTAAAAATTAAGCTAGGGTGGGGATTGGTGGCGTGGAGCTGCCCTACTACTTACCTTTGGACAGTTGTAGCCAGGCCTCGCATACCCCGACACCCGCCGGCCCATTTCTTCGGCAGCCAGCAAGGTTTTCCTGAAGGCCTCTGGAGCTGAGAACAAAGCTCTGGATCGATCCTGAAATCTGCAGAGGCCTTCAGGAAAGCCTTGCCGGCTGCAGAAGAAGTTCTTGGAGGCCTCTGAGAGCGAAAAGGAGGCCGGGGGTGACGCGCGCAAATGAGGTTAGTCAGTGGATGACCTCCCTCAAAAGTAAGACTTGGTGCCTTTTTTGGGTGGCAAAAATATATAAGACAGGGTCTTACAGTTTGGAGGGTAGAGAGTCTTATAAAGACTCTTGGCTTAACTATGCTATGTGTAAGTGAATCTAGCTAATAGATAATGGCTTAACTGCACAAGGTATAAGTTGATCTAGATCATTGGCAGTTGCTTAACTGCGCTAGGTGTGTGTTGATCTAGATCACCGACAATTGCATAACTGGGCTAGGTATGTTGATCTAGAATCTAGATCACCATGCGTAGTGTAGCTGAGCAATTGTTGGGGATCTAGATCAATTCATACCTAGTGTGTTTAAGCAATTGTCGATGGTCTAGATTGCTTAACTATACCTGGGTATGAATTGATCTAGATCATCAACAGTAGTTTAACCATACTAGGTATGAATTGATCTAGATCACCGACAATGGCTTAACTACTCTAGGTGTGAGTTGATCTCAATCATTGACGATGGCTTAACTATTCTAGGTGTGAGTTGATCTAGATCATCGACAATGGATTAACTATTCTAGGTGTGAGTTGATCTCGATCATCAACGATGGCGTAACTACACTAGGTATGAGTTGATCTAGATCATCGACAATGCCTTAACTACGCTAGGTGTGAGTTGATCTCGATCTTCGACAATGGCTTAACTACTCTAGGTGTGAGTTGATCTCGATCATTGACAATGCCTTAACTACGCTAGGTGTGAGTTGATCTCGATCATCGAC
>NW_020769565.1:139572-150364 GCF_900518735.1 Pseudonaja textilis
CCCACTAACCTGCTTTCCAGCTCCGTTCTCCTGCGCAGGGCAACCAAAGAAGACCCAGCCGATCAGCTGGGACTCGATGGGAGGCAGAGAAGAGATGGGGTTGGCGGGGCCAGTCAGAGGTGGCATTGGCCGGTTCTCCGAACCACTCAAAATTTCTGCTACCGGTTCTCCAGAACCGGCTGGATCCCACGTTTGGTTCCAGTCCTGCCTTAGGCATGAATGTCAATTGGGTGACTTTGGGCCAATCACCAGGAGACAGTAAGTTCAAGTCCTGCCTAAGTCATAAAATCTTCCCTCTCAACCCAATTGATTTCATGTGGTTGCAGGGAAAATAGAAGAAATATTAAGATACTTGCACCACCTTGAGTTATTTATAAGGATAATAAAAGCAAGATGTAAATAAATAGGTAGGTAGATAGATAGATAGATAGATAGATAGATAGATAGATAGATAGATAGATAGATAAGATAGTCCTCGAATTATGACCACAATTGAGCCCAACTTTTCTGTTGCTGAGCAAGACATTTGCTAAGTGAGTTTTTGCCCCCATTTTATGACCTTCCTTGCCAGGGTTGTTAAGGGATTCACCGCAGTGGTGAAGTGAGTAACACAGTTGTTAAGTGAATCCGGCTCCCCCCTCGACTTTGCTTGTCGGAAGATCACAATCCTTCAGCATCACCACGCCCCTGGTAACCGTCATAAATGTGAATCGGCTGCCAAGCATCCAAATTTCGATTATTTGCCCAAGCGGATCCTGCAGTGGTCGTAAAGAGTGAGAAAAGCGGTCATAAATTACTTTTTTTTTCCACTGCCGTTGTAAATTTGGAATGGTCACTAAATGAACTGTTGTGAGTTGAGGACTGACTGCAAAAGCAAGCTCTAAATCTAAAGTGTATATTCTCCCTTCCAAACCTCCTGGTAGTAAAAGTGGTGTTACAAACCCCTCATCCAGGCGCTGCGCAGGGCAGACTCTTCATTCGTGCCTCCGGATTAGCATATCTGCCAGATGGAGGCTGTTGGAGGAACCTTGCAAGTGGCATCTGTGGGCCGCCTGATGGGAACGCCCCGAAATTTCACACATCAGATGTGTGGTCTCGACGTGTGCACCCTCCCTCCCCTTCCCCTTCTCACTTTCTCCTTTGCTCAGATGCTGCAAAACCTGCACAATGAGAATAAATAATTGCCGCTAACAGAGACCGGAGGGCTGGCATCTTGAGCGTTGGCACAGGGCAGGAAAGATGGGGAGAGAGAGAGAGGAGAAAGGAGAAGAAGAAGAAGAAAGAAGAAGAAGGAGAAAGAAGAGAGAGAAGAGAAAGGAAAGAGAGAAGAAAGGAGAGGAGAAAGAAGAGAGGAGGAAGAAGAAAGAAGAGAGAGGAGAAGGAGAAAGAAAGGAGAGAAAAGAAAGAAAAGAGGAGAAAGATGAGAGGGGAAAGACGAGAGAGAGAGGAGAAAGAACAGAGGAGAAGAAAGGAGAAAGAAAGAAGAGAGAAAAGAGAAGAGAAAGAGAGAGAGAGGAGAAAAATGAGAGGAGAAAGGAGAGAGAGGAGAAAGGAAAGAGAAAAAAGATGAAGAAAGGAGGAGGAAGAAAAGAGGAGAAGAAAGGAGAAAGAAGGGAAAGAAGAAAGAAAAGAGAAAGAGAAGAAGGAGAAAACAGAGGAGAAGAAAGAAAGAAAGAAAGAAAGAAAGAAAGAAAGAAAGAAAAAGAAAGAAAGAAAGAAAGAAAGAAGAGAGAAAAGAGGAGAAAGAGGAGAGGAGAAAGAAGAGAGAGGGGAGAAAGGAAAGAGAGAGGAGAGGAGGAAGAAGAAAGAAAGAGGAGAGGAGAAAAAGAAAGGAGAGAGAGGAGCAAGAAGAGTGAAAGAAGAGAGAGAAGAGAGCGGTGGATCAGGCAAGCAGGACGGGCTATGCAGGGAGATCCCTCCCCACCAGGGGTTCCCAACTCTCTGTCTGTGGACCAGCACGGGGCCACGGCATGCCAGAAACTGGGCCACGCAAACAAGCCGAGCCCCATCAGCGGGATGCAGGCAAGCAGGCGAAGCCACGCCCGCCTCCGGTCCACGGGAAAACCTCTCTCCACAACCGGTCCCCTAAAAGTTTGGGAGCCGCTGTTCTCCTGGATAGATTGTTTGTGGCACGGCAACGGCCAGTAAAATCTCATTTCTTCAGGGTTTCACGCAAAATGGCGGCGAAGCCAGCATTTGTCCAATAAATCCATAAGTCCATTTATAGCTGGCTTGCTCTCCGGCATTTCAACCATCGATCCTCTCTCTTCCTTCCAATCCCGTTTACTGGGAACGGGATTAGCCCTCGGGCGGAGGAGCCTGGGGTCAGTTCCTGGAAGCACACGGCGAGTCTTCGAGCTGACCCCAGATTTGGCAACCGTTCAGCTGCTTTGGGGCTGGAGATGCCAGGCTTTTGCCAGCTGGCATAGCCTAGGAGTCGTGGTCCCTGCAGGGCTGATTAGAGGACGACTCGTCTACAATTTACGGCATCAGGAACGCCACAGTCACCATGTACAGCAAGCAGGCCGACGTCTAGCTGAGCACATCCACAAACACCGACTAGCAAGCGGAAGACAAGAGGAACACTCCTTAATTGAAGAATACACAGACTCAACCGTAATTTCAGTTGGGAAATTGTCAGCATCCTAGACCAGGACAGAATAACAGAGTGGAAGGGAGCTTAGAGGTCTTCTAGTCCATCCCTCTGCTCAGGCAGGAAACCCTACACCAGTGATGGCTAACCTTTTCATCGAGTGCTGAAAGCATGTGTGCGCACGTGTGCCTGCAACCTTAATGACCCCCCCGTGCAGGTGCGTGTGACCCCTGTGCATGCCACACCCCCTGCACAGGCGTGCGCATCTCCCACCGCGCATGCACAGCAGATACCGACAATCAGCTAGGCTGGTGGTCACCTTGATTAGTTGCCATCCATTGCTTTTTGTCCTGTCTTCAGATGCTTTGGAGAATCGGACCAAGCCAAGTCCCAAAAACCACTTGGAGAATTCCTGGAATCCTGGCACTCAGACAAATCAGCCATCAGCAGGCACAGAGAGACCAACAACGTCTACCTGCCCTTCCAAAGAGACAACTCAGACAGCTAAAGGACGCAAAGACGACCTTGTCAGCAGTCAATTTCTTCTTTTTCCCTCCTGACAATCAGCTGTTCCTATGATCAGCTGTGCCGGGATTCCCCTCGCTGTCTTTACTCCTTCGCCCAGGAGGCTTGCCTGAGACCCAGAAGGCCCCCCAAAACGGTTGTTGTTGGTTTTTTTTTTGCAAAAAATCCACGCCCACCCAGTCACATGGCCACGCCCACCAAGCCATGCCCCAAAAACCAGTAGTCAAAAAAAACAAATGAATCCCACCACTGGGGCTAGCTGTACGTGTAACCTGAAGTACACAACTTTTAGAGACTCTGGTAGAGATGACCACAACTTGAGTAGCGACTGCAAGTGGCCCGTACTTAAGAGATTATAGCAGCTGTAGACAATTTCTTTTGGCAGTTGTTCCCAGCCTCAGGCCCTTTGGGGGTGCAACGGCAGAACGATGTCCGTTCTCGGCAGAGGCCTGTTGTCCCTTGCTCCCCGTGAGGAAAGCTAAAATAATTGTGTTAACATTTTTTCTGCTGACTAGCGCGCAAAAGTGCTGACTTCTCTCTTTCCCGCGGACTGGCCTTACCATTCTCCCTCCGTTCCCCCTCCTCTTTTTGCGAGAAGCGAAATCACTTAATATCCTTTATGCGTTATAATATGCTGCAGCAGCCAAAAAAAGCCAATGCAATCCTAAGTGGCATGAACAGAGGGATACAATCGAGATTAAGGGGGGTCCTAATACCACTCTATAAAGCCTTAGTAAGAGCACACCTAGAGTCCTGCATCCAGTTTGGGTCCCCACCATAAAAAAAGATGTTGAGACTCTGGAAAGAGTGCAGAGAAGAGCAACCAGGATGATGAGGGGACTGGAGGCTAAAACATACAATGAACTGTTGCAGGAACTGGGCCTGGCTAGTCTAGGGAAGAGAAGAGAAGGACCAGGGGAGACAGGATAGCAGTCTTCCAATATTTGAGGGGCTGCCCCAGAGAGGAGGGAGTCAAGCTCTCCAAGGCACCATTGAAGGCCAGACAAGGAACAATGGATGGAAACTGATCAAGAAGAGAATCAACCTGGAAATAAGGAGAAATTTTCTGACAGTGAGAACCATCAACCCATGGAACAGAAGTTGCCTTTGGAAGTTGTGGGAGCTTCATCCCTGGAGGCTTTCAAGAAGAGATTGGACTGCCATCTGTCAGAAAGGGTGTAGGGTCTCCTGCTTGGGCAGGGGCTTGGACTAGATGACCTACAAGGTCCTTTCCAACTCTGCTATTCTGTTAAAGCATAGCCATTTTGTGTAGGGAGAGAAATATATGCTTGATAAATATTTGAGGGGCTGCTACAGAGAGGAGGAAGGGGTCAAGCTATTTTCCAAGGCACCTGAAGGCCAGACAAGGAATAATGGATGGAAACTGATCAAGAAGAGATTCAACCTGGAAATAAGGAGAAACTTTCTGACAGTGAGAACAATTAACCCCTTGGAATAGAAGTTGCCCTCGGAAGTTGTGGGAGCGTCATCACTTGAGACTTTCAAGAAGAGATTGGACTGCCATCTGTCAGAAATGGTGTAGGGTCTCCCGCTTGGGCAAGGGGTTGGACTAGATGACCTTCAAGATCCCTTCCAACACTGAGTATCTGTTATCTGTTATCACATCCGGCCTCCGACTTTGGACAATTTCCGCCTTTCTCTGCCATTTAATAATAATAATAAAAAATGCAAATTATAGGCCTCTTCCCCCCATCTCACCGATTCCAACGCAGCGCCGAGCCTTAATAAGGGGTGTTTAAATAGAGGCGGATTAGCAGTTTTCCTGATATATAAGAACAATTTGAACACAAGGCCTCCCTCCCAAATTGAATCTGGGTTTTTTTTGTGTGTGCGTGTGCTGGGAAATAGCACTTATCGGCGTGAACCATTAAATTTGCTGTTTAATATGTACTTTCCAGCTCAGTTGGTTAGAATCTCATTGCCCTTTATATCTGTATAAATTTAATTAGGCCCGATATCATCGGTATATTATAGAACTAATTAAAGATTTAGATAAGTGCGGAAGGAGAGGGGGGGGCTTCCTTTAATGCCCTGTAATAAAAGTTCCACTCGGGGGCAAAAAAAGAAAGAAAAAAAAGAGAAAAGAACAGGTTTTCTTGGTGAATTACTGGGATTTTCTTGCTGAATTACTGGGGCGGGCGGGCAAATGGGATCCCCGTTTTAAAAGGAGGGGCTCCCTTCCCCCATTTTTTCTATAATTAATCCGCACACAGCATCATTAACGCGGTGCTTTTAGTACGCAAAATCGTAGAAAAAGCTTCTTTTCCTGACACGGGTAGGGTAGGACGATTGGTGTCTGAGGATGCGACAATTTTGCCAACGTCAGAGGTTCTGTCATGATGGGCTCTTTGGTCAGGAAGGCTGTTGTTGTTGTTGTTTGTCGTTTAATGACCCCGTAACATAATCCCTCGTGGGATAGAGTCCCAGTAACTGAATAGAGCTGAGTGTTTACTGCCCTCCCTGTCACCAGTACGGAGTTTTGTTCAGCAGCAGATACATTCATTCTCCACAGAGAGCGGAATATCTGCCTCTACCTAGGATCGAACCCACAGCCTCCTTATTGTGAGGCAAGAGCTCCACCTCTAGGCCACTGTGCAGGCCATGCATGCGATCATGCCGCTGTGCAGGTTTTCTCATTTCTACACAACCCAGATTCAAAACCTTGGACCAGAACGTTATTTTATTTAACGCAAAATATGAGGGAAGGTTTATATATCCCTCTCCCTTCTTCTCAGGGAAGGCTCTGCGGGGAGAAACGGATCGAGCAGGGCCTCCCAGAACAACCCCCCCCCCCCCCCCACCCCTTGGGATATTATAAAAATAATAATAATCTCATTTGGCGAGAGGCGGTCGCAATGAAACAATTCTCCCTGGAGTGCCATCAGGGCTTGTCTCCATTTAAATGCTAATTTTCACCTCTAACCCAGGACCTCGCTAAACAAAACAAAGCCTCGGAAAGGTGATTTTCTCAACTTAATCGTGATCAGCCTTCCATCTCTAGGGAGGGGGGAGGAAATAGATTTGGTAATTTACAGAGTTCCTTAATCCCCAAACCTTACAGGATTCATCTCTGTAAGTTAATTCACCACAGATGGCCTCAGTTTTTCTCCTCTTCTATTTATTGCTTCAGTTTTCTGCGTATCCTTCGGTCTGTCTCCTCTTCCTTGCGGTTACCTGCGTAAATCTGCTAGATGGGTGCTATCTAAGCTTGTCAAATAAACAATTAACTCTGAAAGTAGCAGTGATTTGGAACACCTTAGCCAGAAATCCTTATGATTATTGGCTTCTTGAATCTGCCTCAAATGTAAAGCACAATTTTATTGGATTCTTTGGACTTTTGATTCCTTTTTTTTTTTAAACAGTAGAAACATCAGTTTTCAAATAAATATAATTTGAAAAGAAAACAGGATTGCAGGGTGTCTGACAGCCAGACAGGAAATGATCCTACCATTTTTAAAAGGAGAGAGAGAGAGAGAGAGAGATTTGGAAGTGATTAGCACTGTTATTTTTGGTGCGCATTCCGTCTATGATTATTCTATTGAAATCTGCTGCTAAAATCATAGGTTTTTCTCCACCCCGATCTTCCAAGATCATCTCATCCAAAGAATAAAATAAAATTGTGCTTTACATTTGAGGCAGATTCAAGAAGCCAATAAGCATAAGGATTTCTGGTTAAGGTGTTCCAAATCACTGCTACTTTCAGAGTTAATGGTTTATTTAACAAGCTTATATAGCACCCATCTAGCGGAAGGAATTCTGGGTTGTGAAAATGAGAATCGAAACCATAAGGTACCAGGACAAGGTGATGCTCAATCTATCAGAATAGAGCTGGAAAGGACCTTTGAAGTCTTCTAGTCCGTTGGTTGCCATCCAGTGGGCCGTTGGGGTACTGGTAGTCCGCAAGAAAATTTTGGTGGTCCGCAGAGAAATGTCACCTCCAAAGCAATTAATCCTGGCTGCGCGGGAACACAAGGTTGCGCCGCCCACATGGCCTGCAGTGGCCTCCCCGCCCACTCACACCTTACTGGGCAAACTTGCCTGCTAAGTTGCTATTTTTCCTTTTTTTTCCCCCTTGGCCATCAGCTGATCTGCTGTGCTGAGAGATTTAGATTAGCTAGAAAGCAGGAAATCGTTGGGTTTCTTGCTGTCTAGCTAATCTTTAGATCTTCAGCTCTGCTTTTAAGCAGAGCCGAACCTCCCTTAGGACCGAAGGTTCTATTATTCAATTACAGGCTCAGATGGCAGAAACACAGATCTCTTAAAGTGAATCTGTGATTCTGTGAGCAACTCAATCTGCCTGCCTGCTTGGCTTGATTTGGGGTAAAAGTTGCTCTTTTTTTAATTTAAAAAAATCAATATTTACATACATGGTGTTTTGTGAGTTTGCGTGCAGGCAAATTTTATGAGTTAGCTTGCAAGCAAATTGGATGTGACAGACTCAGATAGCCAATGGCAGAAACACAAATCTCTAAGTGAACCTGTGGTTCTGTGAGCAACTCAATCTGCCTGCTTGCTTTGCCTGATTTGGGGTCAAAGTTGCTCTCTTTTTATAAAAAAAAATATATCAATATTTACATCAATATTTATAATATTTACATAGAAGCCATGCCCAGCCAGTCACAGGAAGACCAAGCTACACCCACAAATTAGGCCACACCTACAGAAACGGTTGTTAAGAAATTTCAATCCCACCCCTGCCTCTGTGTGTGTTGTGTGTGTGTATGTATGTATGAGAGAGAGAGAGAGGTTAGATTAGATCTCTCTCCCACCAATGTCAACAAGCCACCGTTAGTCAAAAGTCATATTAGTGGTCCCTGGGATTTACAATTATGAGTTTGGTGGTCCCTGAGGTCCAAAAGGTTGGTGACCCCCGTTCTAGTCCACCACCACCCCTTCTCAAGCAAGATAAGTGACCATCCAGTCTCTTCTTTAAAACCTCCAGTGATGAAGCACCCACAATTTCTAGTGGCAAGCTGTTCCACTGGTTAATTGTCCTCGTTAGGAAGTTTCTTCTTAATTCCAGGTTGCTTCTCTCCTTGATGAGTTTCCATCCTTTCTTGTTCTGCCTTCTGGTGCCTTGGAGAATAATTTGACCCTCTCCTTCTTTGGGGCAGCCCCTCAAATGTTGAAAGACTGCTTTCATGTCACCCCTGGTCCTTCTTTTTTCAAGGCTAGATCTAAGTAGTTTCTGCAATCTTTCTTCATATGTTTTAGCTAGAGAGAGAGAGAGAAAGAATAGGCTAGCGCTGAAAGGGACCTTGGAGGTCTTCTAGTCCAACCCCCTGCTCAAGCAGGAAATGCTATACCATTTCAGACAAATGGCTGTCCAGTCTCTTCTTGAAAACCTCCAGTGATCGAGCACCGAGAACTCCTGGTTGCAAGCTGTTCCACTGGTTAATTGTCCTCCCTGTTAGGAAGTCTCCTCCTTAATTCCAGGTTGCTTCTCTCCTTGATGGGTTTCCATCCGTGGCTTCTTGTCCTGCCTTCGGGGCTTTGGAGCTTGACTCCCACTTCTTTGGGGCAGCCCCTCAAATACTGGAAGGCTGCCATCGTGTCACCCCAGTCCATCTTTTCATTAAACCAGACATACCCAGTTCCTCCAACTGTTCTTCGTACGTCTTGGTTTCCAGGCCTTTAATCCTCTTTATGACTCTTCTCTGCACTTTTTCCAAAGTCTCAACATGTGTTTTTTTTTTTTTTTTTTTTTTGGTAATGTGGTCAACAAAACTAGATGCCGTATTCCAGGTGCGGCCTTACTAAGGCTTTATAAGGCTTTATGTTGGAGTCTCGAGAATTTTATCCAATCCAAAGGATTGGTAATTGTGGGTCAGCACCATGGTGCCCACTACTGAACAACAATAGCAGTAACCCCTACGATACCACCAGAACCGCATCGCATAAGGTAGTCCTCGACTTATGACCACAATTGAGCCCAGAATTTATGTTGCTCAGTGAGAAATCTGTTAAGTTTGGCCCCATTTTACGAGTTTTCTTGCCACATTTGTTGTAAGTGGATCCCTGCAGTTGTTTCACGTTTCCAAGGGATGAAATCCATTTAAAAAGCAAAGAGCAAAGTCCACCTTCCAAAACAATTTCTTTTATTTAGGAAAGCATCAAATTGACAAAGTCTGTTGTAATTCCGGATCTGACACAACCTGGAATAACACCACCAAGAAGTGGATTGGAAATTAGAAACAGCCCCCCAAAATTCAGCTTTTGTTCCCACGGGAAGAAGAACCACCTAGCCTAAACAACTCTCTCTATCTCCACTCCTCCCACCTTAGGAATGTGGCAAGCCCGAAACCCTTCCCCATAACCAGCAAAGAGAAAGAAAGAAAAGGAATATACGGTATAATAAGGCTAAATAAAATGGCTATGCATATGTGAGTTTCGGGCTTGACAGGCTGCCCTCCCTCAATTGAAAAGAAACTCCTGCAACAACATATAATACACGAAGATTGGAATCAGGCTAAACACAATAATACTTGACAGTTAAATGAGTAACGCCGTTGTGAAGTGAATCTTGCTTCCCCATTGTCTTTGCTGGTCACAAGGTCGCAAAAGGGGATCACGTCACCCCGGGACACTGCAAACCGTCATAAATATGAGCCGGTTTCCAAGCATCCAAATGTAAATCCCATGACCATGGGGATGCTGTAACGGTCACAAGTGTGAAAAATGGCCAGAAGTCGCTTTTTTTCCCAACTTCGAACAGCCACCTAATGAACCATCATCAGTCAGGGACTGCCTGTATGGTCCCTGAAGCGCGAAACAGCAGGAAATGTGAGCCCAGCTGGCTTAAGAATTCTCCTCAGCATTGAATCAATGCTGCATTTCCTGCCAAATTGTATCTGCCGGTCGCTTCCTGCCCACTCCAAAAAACCTAGACGGAATATTTTTCATCCGCCGCCGTAGGCAAAACCTGTGAAAGACAGTGGGGCTACATGGAGGATTGGACTAACGCGTCCATATTTCATTATTTGATAAACATCAGGAGTATCGGCCGCATCGAATTGCTTTAGCAAAAGAAAACAGGAAGCGCTCCTGATCAATATTTATTCATCCATTTGCCCGACAAGGGAGGCAAAACGCAGCGAGCTTGAGCACTTAATCAAACAAATCATTTCCCAAACATTGGCCGACTGGCCAAAGGCATAGAACAGACCAAACAGAGGGACGTTACTTCCTTCCTTGGATAGTGGCGGTTTATTTTAATTAAAAAGAATCTAATCTTCCTGACTGACAGATACTGTATGTCCTGAAGGGAGGGAGTTTGACCTCTGGGCAAGGAAGAAGGCCGGGCAGTTTGAGCCAGACCAAGGAGAGCCAGTCCTTTCTGATCTCAGATTCTTTCAGCCAAGGACAATCTGTGGAGAACACCATCTTCTCTTCCATGGTCAGCCTTGGCTGCAGGAAGTGAGCAGAATTGGTTTGGAAGTGAGCAGAATTGGCTGCTCTTCGTCCATCCCATCTTATCACATGGCAACCCATTCCCAATGCATCCCAACCCAACTCATCCCAATCCTCCCATCCCAATTCATTCCATCCCATCCCAATGCATCTAATTCCAACCCAACGTATCCTATCCCAGCCCAACCCAACCCATCCCAACTTAACCCATCTCATCTCATCTCATCCCAATCCAACCCAACC
>NW_020769565.1:150374-170677 GCF_900518735.1 Pseudonaja textilis
TAACCCATCCCAACCCATCCCGATTCATTCCATCTCATCCCAATGCTCTAATTCCAACCCAACCCATCCCAAAATATCCTTTCCTATCCTATCCCAATCCAATCCATCTCACCCCAGTGCATCCCAACCCAACCCAACCCAACCCAACTTAACCTATCCCATCCATCTCATCCCAACCCAACCCAACCCAACTCTGGATGGATTCTCCAATGGGACACGTCCATAGCCAAGAGTCATCAATCATTCTCTCCAGTAATGTTCTTGTGCGCTAAGAGCTTTGGGCTGCCAAGGTGATTATCTAAGTCATTTAAGGAAGGCGCTGCTTTCCCCCCTGACTACCTTTCTGCCGGCAACTGAAAAGACCAAAGGAATGTGTGTGTGTGTGTGTGTGTGTGTGTGTGTGTGTGTGTAGAGCTGACACCGTCTTTGCCTTGCAGGCAGTATTACGAGATGCTCTACAACACGGCGGACGAGCTGCTGAACCTGGTGGTGGACCAAGGCGTGAAGTACACGGAGCTGGAGTACATCCACGCCCTGAGCTTACTCCACCGCAGCCAGACCGGCGTGGGAGACCAGACCACGCAAAACATGAGGTTGCAACGCCTCAAGGAGATCATCTGCGAGCAGGCCGCCATCAAGCAAGCCACCAAGGACAAGAAAATCACCACCGTGTAGTTTTAGTCTTGCTTAGCAGCAGCCCTATTCCTTTTCCCCCACAACCTGTAGAAGCAACGAAGGGAAAAAGTCTCTATATGGGGGTAACCTTTTGGCCTTTTCCGCTTAGCTTCTTCTCGGGGGGGGGGGGGTTTGGGGGACGGCGAGCTGGAGATCTTCCCCGTGGCTTGCTGGGATCTTAAATCCATGGCACGTCAATGGGGATTGGTTGCAGTTTATAGGGAGTTGATCCTCTTGAACTATAAGGGGCAGATCGGGGGAGGGAGGGGAGGGTTGTCTTGGTGGTCCAGAAGGATCCTGATTGGAGGAGAGCTGAGGAGCCCTTTCTAACCCAAGGTGCAGCTCTCCGAAAGGGGAACGGAGCTGGTTCCATGGCGACCGATTGGCTTTCTGGCTGGCTCAGTGCTGCTCCAGCTACAGGGATGCTAAGGGTATTAAGCATTGGGCCATATTATTAAGGGGCGTTCTTTGCAGAATTTCATTTACTTTTCAGTATTTAATCACAATTATTTTCACGCAGGACTGTGCTTCATTTAATCACTCGATGGTGTTGAGGATGTGTATGTATATATATATGTGTGTGTGTGTGTGTGTGTATGTATATATGTGTGTGTGTGTATCTTTGGTTATTCGGGTTTTCTCCCGCGTAAGATTGGAAGTACTTCCAATCTTACGTGGGAGAAAACCCGAATAACCAAAGATCCACATACTAATACCCGCGAGAACCTCAAAAAACAGACACATACATACATACATATATATATATATGTATGTATGTAGGTATGTATTTATAATTTTCTTAAGTTTTCGCAGGTACTTACATGTATGGTATTCAGCTTTGTTCGGGTATTTTCCCACATCGTTATAGTTGTGCTTTTAGAGTTGTAGCAACGTTTCAGCAGAATCTCATCTGCCATCATCAGGCTTCTGTATTGGGTTCGTCTGTGAGTCAGACTTTTACAGTTGTTTGTCTGACTCACAGACGAACAGTCTGACTCACAGACGAACACAATACAGAAGCCTGATGATGGCAGATGAGATTCTGCCGAAACGCTGCTACAACTTTAAAAGCACAACTACAATGACGTGGGAAAATACCCGAACAAAGCTGAATGCCACATATATAACACATATATAACAACCAAAGATCCACATACAAATACCCGCGAGAACCTCAGAAAACAAATATATATATATATATATGTGTATGTGTGTGTGTGTGTGTGTGTGTGTGTGTGTGTGTGTGTGTGTGTTTTCTTAAGTTTTTGTAGGTATTTATATGTATGGTATTCAGCTTTGGGAAAATACCCAAACAAAGCTGAATACCATACATACATACATACATACATACATACATACATACATACATTATATATATATATGGGTCTTTATGGCTAACTTTAGCTCATCATTAGAGAACTCAGTAGCATTATTTTATTCTGTTTTGCACCAATTTCAAGAGGCTGGGTTGGCTGGCACTCTGCACAACTTCCCGTTGGCTTGGTCTCGGGAACACCGCGGGAAGGATTGGCAGTGGGGCCAGCCGAAGTCGAGATACCAGCATGGCAGATGCCAGATCACCCTGACAAGACCTATCCGAAACCACGATGTGACCAGTGACATTTGATGGAAGGAATGTAGAGGGGTGTCGGGGAGGAATTTCCCAGGCGTTCGCTTTCGCAGGGATCCTATCACGGCTATGTTCAGATCTGATCATGTTCCCTTCCGCCTACTGGCGAGGGGGAAAAATTGGGATCGACCCAAGGGTGGGCTTCAAAAAATTTAGCAATCATTTCTCTGCTGGGTTGTTGGGTGGGTGTGGCCATGGGTGGGCATGGCCTAGTCAATGTCCTGCACCACAGCCATCCAAAACGGCATCCAAAACCGGCCACGTAGAGACACCTGGGAGGTGGTGGGCAGGGCCAGCCAGGGATTTGCTGGTTCACCGAACTGGCCATAAAATTAAATACCGGTTCACTCAAACCGGTAGAAGCCCAGGCCTGGATTAACGAAGACCCTGATTTTGAGAATTTGGTGGTGGGGGGGGGGGGTTGTTTTATTATAAATATTTTCAAAGGATGTGAAGGGAGCAGCAGTTTTGATTGCAGTCCACGGGTTACGTCTCCCTCCAGGGTGCAAAGCAAAAAAGCCACTTTCTCTGATCTGATCTGGTCCCGGGTCTTCCATCCTTCTTCTGCTTACGTTGCTTTTCCCTCTGGGTTGAACTGGAAAATTAAACGGTAACTTGGAAACTCCTCGTGATCGCATTGTGGGCTCTCCTTCGATGCACCGACGGTCTCTTCGGATGCTTCGCGGCGGTCCTCGACTTACGACTACAAGTGAGCCCCAAATTTCTGTTGCTAAGTCAAGACATTTGTTAAACGTGTTTTGCCCCCATTCTGCGACTTGTCTTGCCGCTGTTGTCAGGTGAATCATTGCAGTTTAATCACCCAACTAGGTAACATCATCCGTGCTAGAAGAGAGAAGGAGGAGGAGGAAATGGACTGTAGGGTCCTTGGTGCCCTCTGAGCTTGGTGGTTTTCTTGCAGACATTTCATGATCCAACTAGATCGCCTGTTTTCTTGAAAATATAACCTACCCCGAAAGTAAGTCCTAGCTTGGTTTTTACTTGTACACCCAAAATAAGCCCTATTTAAGATCCCGCCCATTCCAGAGTGCATGGGTAAAAATTAAGCTACGGTGGTGCTGGGGTGTGTGGAGATGCCCTACTACTTACCTTTGGACAGGTGTAGTCAGGCCTCGCACACCCCGACACCAGCCTTGCCGGCCCATTTCTTCTGCAGCCAGCAAGTCTTTCCTGAAGGCCTCTGGAGCTGAGAACAAAGCTCTGGATCGATCCTGAAGGCTGCAGAGGCCTTCAGAAAAGCCTTGCCAGCTGCAGAAGAAGAAGTTTCTGAAGGCCTCTGAGAGCGAAAAGGAAGCCAGGGGCGATGCACGCGAGTGAGGTTAGTCAGTGGATGACCTGCTCCGAAAATAAGACCTAGTGCCTTTTTTGGTGACAAAAAATATATAAGACAAGGTCTTATTTTGGGGGAAACACAGTAACATCTGCAGTGCTAGAAGGGATAGGGTATGCAGAGAGGGGGAGGAGGAGGAGGAGGAGGAGGAAGAATTTTCCATAGCCTTATTTGCACCAGAAAAAGGAAGATATTTGGAGCTCAGGTTGAAATGAGGAGTCTTGATGCTCTCTGAGCTTGGTGGTTTTCTTGCAGACGTTTCACTACCCAACTTGGTAACATCATCAGTGCTAGGAGGGAGTGGGGTTTGCTCTCCATTTATATACAACCTCTTCTAGCAGGGGTGATGTTACCTAGCTTGAGTAACAAAGCGTCTGCAAGAAAATCATCAAGCTCAAGAGACCACCGAGAACCCCTTGAATTGCACCCTCATAAAGTCAGCTCCATCTTCAGACAGAGGCACCCGAGGGCAGTGGTTTTTTACTCTGTCGCAGCTGAGCAGATGGAATAGGAGCCAGCCGTGTGCAGCAGCAGCCAAAAAAACCAATGCAATCCTAAATTGCATTAATGGAGGGATACAATCAAGATTAAGGGAGGTACTAATACCACTCTATAAAGCCTTAGTAAAACCACACCTAGAGTCCTGCGTCCAGTTTTGGTCACCACACTATAAAAAAGATGTTGATACTCTAGAAAAAGTACAGAGAAGAGCAGCCAGGATGATTAGGGGACTGGAGGCTAAAACATACGATGAAAGGTTGCACGAACTGGGCATGGCTAGTCTAGGGAAGAGAAGGACCAGGGGAGACAGGAGAGCATTTTCCAATATTTGAGGGGCTGCCACAGAGAGAAGGAGGGGATCAAGCTATTCTCCAAAGCACCTGAAGGCCAGAGAAGGAATAATGGATTGAAACTGAACAAGGAGAGATTCAACCTGGAAATAAGGAGAAACTTTCTGACAGGGAGAACAATCAACCCATGGAACAGAAGTTGCCTTCAGAAGTTGTGGGAGCGCCATCACTTGAGACCTTCAAGAAGAGACTGGACTGCCATCTGTCAGAAATGGTGTAAGCTCTCCCGCATGGGTGGGGGGTTGGACTAGATGACCTATAAGGTCCCTTCCACTTCCTTTCCATTATCTGATTATCTGTCTGTTATTAACGCTCTCCCCCCACCCCACCCCTCACTCCTAAAGTTTTTAATAACCTCTTCTCTTGGCTGAACCTTTGCAAATCCCAGCAGAAAAGGGGCTGGGTGTTTTCCAGGTGGTGGAAAATAAACACTGGAGCACTTCAGGGTGGAGAATTCATTAACCCGAGCTGACAGGCTGCCAGCTTTCTCCAAAATCCAAGGAAGCTCCTCGGGAGACCAACTTCTCCCTTACAAAATGTCCACTAGGGCAGCAGCTCAAGTCTTTCACAGATGTTTCGCCAGCCTAGCTGTTAATTTGATTAGGGCTGGCCTTTTCCAGGCACAGAAGTCAGCATGTCCAAATGGAAACCTCAGCAGGATATTTCTTAAATGGACCATTCAAGAAAGACCCTTCCTCCGCGTTTCCTTCCACAGCCAAGCCAGGGCCTTGAGCTGAAGAGCAATGGAAACCAAATAAATTTGATTTTTTGGAAGAACGTTGCAAGACAGCTATGCAGCTCTGGAGTAGCAAATAACTCCCCAAGTGTCCTGATTGTTTTTTTTAAAAAGAATCATCATTTAATAAACATTGTTAGAAGGAAAGATGCTTGTTTAGTATATTGGGTTTTTTTTTAAAGAAAATATTGAATAAACATTAAAAACAATTGAACACAGTGCAACTTCCTTCGCCATCATTGTGGCCATACAAGCTGCATTACAGAGAGAGACGTAACAGTTAATTTCTTTTTCCCCTTATGTTATTAGTATAGTGCTAGCTGCATATTATTTCTATTTAAATTTATCTACAATTATATACACATTTACAACCATCTTTTATACTCATGCATTCGTATCATCCCATATTTGTCCATTATATTCCATTCTCTTTGGCTTACAAAACTTTAACGTTCTTCCTGTAAAGCGTCAACCCTTTCTTTCTTTTTCCTTGACTCTAGCCACTGATACATTTTGCTCCAGACTTCATAATACTCTGTCTCACCCTTATCTTTGATTTCTAAAGTTAGTCTGTCCATCTCTGCACAGACTAATATTTTCCTTATTGTTTATTTCACTTTCTGAAGGGGTTATCTTCATTCTTCCAGTTTTGGGCGTACACCAATCTTGCAGCTGTTGTTATATGTATCATTAAATATATTGTTCCTTTATTGTATTTCTGATTAATAATTCCCAGTAAGACCATTTCTGGTCTGAACTCTAGTTTCTGGTTAACCATCTCTTCTATCCAAACCATTATTTTACACCAGTATTTTATTTTATTTTTTTGCTTTTATACATTTCCACCACACATGATAATAGGTCCCTATTTCCATGTTACATTTCCAACTTCAGCACACCCTACGCCAAAGCAGCACTGGACATATTTCAAATCTGTTGCTTCCAGGAATCTAACCCATTGCTTGAACTTTCATAATATTGAAGCTGTTACCTAGCTGGGTCGGGAAAGCGATGAAGCTCAGAGCACAGCAAGGATTCTATAGTTCAACCCTGAGCTATGAATTTTTTGAAATATGGTGCTTTTGTACCAGTCCTATACAGGTAAATCCTCAACTTATGACCACGATTTAGCCCGAAATTTCCATTGGAAGGTGAGACATTTGTTAACACGAGTTTTGTCCCATTTTATGAATATTCTTGCCACGTTTTGTTTAAGTGGATCACTACAGTTGTTGTTAGTGACCTGGTTGTTAAGCGAATCTGGCTTCACCCTTTGACTTAGGTTATCAGGAGGTCATAAGGGGGGATCATGTGACCATGGGATGCCGCAACGGTCATAAATACATGCCAGGGGATCAAAACCCCTTCCTTGCTTTGGCCCCAGCAATGGCCTCAGGTGAGAAAGAAACTCAAGACTGGCCCTCAATGTTCGGTGGTATAAGAGGCCGGAAGGGAAAACTTGTTCCAGCTTCCCCCAAATTTGCTGCAGATAGTCCTCAACTTACAACCATAAAGGAACCCCAAATTTCCATTACTAAGCAAGACAACTGTTGAGTGAAGTCACTCCATCACATGAGACTTTCAAGAAGAGACTGGACTGCCTTTTGTCTGAAATGGTGTAGGGTCTCCTGCTTGGGCAGGGGGGTTGGACTAGATGACCTACAACTAACTAATAACTAGATCATACAAAATATTTGCTAGACCAATACTCGAATACAGCTCATCAGTCTGGAACCCACATTACGGATCTGATATTAGTTGAGAAAGTCCAGAAATATTTCACAAGAAGAGTTCTCCACCCCTCTACTCGTTGCAGAAGACCTTATGCCACCAGACTTGAAATTCTAGACCTAGAAAACCAAGAACTACGCCGACTTCAGTCTGATCTAAATATAGTATATAAAATCATACATTGCAATGTCCTACCTGTCAATGAATACTTCAGCTTCAACCATAACGACACAAGAGCACACAATAGATACAAACTCAAGGTAAACCGCATCAAACTTGATGGCAGGAAATACGACTTCAGCAACAGAGTGGTCAATGTCTGGAATACTCTACCTGACTCTGTGGTTTCTTCCCCAAACCCCAAAAACTTTAACCTTAGACTGTCTACTATTGACCTCACCCCTTTCCTAAGAGGTCTGTGCATAAGCGCACCAATGTGCCTACCGTCCCTGTCCTATTGATTCTTTTATATATTTTTTTATTTTTCTTATATGTATCCATGTATTCATACCTATTATGGTTGCCAAGGGTCCAAAGTTTGATCACGTGACCATGGAGTGGGTGGGTGCAACGGTCATTAAGTGTGAACGACAGTCACAAGTCCCTTGATTTCAGTGCCCTAACTTTGGCCACAAAACGGAACAGTTGCAAGCCAGGGAGTATCTCAATTACAGCCTGAATCCATACCATGCTAAGGCAGGGTGTCACTTTCCTTGATGTGGCCTACCTCGAAGGGCTGGCAACACAGAGGTGGGTGGGTAGGCAGGGCAGGGAAATCGGGGTGCCCAGAGATCATCCATCAGGACCCTCTCTGCTCCAGTTAATGGCTCATATTAAGCATTTTTCAACCTGAGGCACTTTAAGAGGGGTGGACTTCAACTCCCAGAATTCCCCAGCCATCAACTCTGGCTGGGGAATTTTGGGAGTTGAAGTCCACCCTCTTAGATGGGGGGGGGGTGAAAGAAAGAAAGAAAAAAGAACCACTCCTAAATATAGAAGGCCAAAGCCTCCCAGAAGCTACCGCGGCACATAAAAATCTAACACCCTCGAAGCCAGCCCGAACTACGTTTCCCATCACGCCCCGCGCGGCGTCGATGACGCACGTCGGCAGCGCTCGCCCCGCCTTTTTTTCCGCCCCTTGGCGTCGCCGTGGCAACGGCCCGCCAACAAGATGGCGGCGCTCCGCCCCTGAGAGGCGAAGCCGGCGCGGTTGTTTTTGTTTGTTTATTTCCCTCCCCCACGAAAAGATGCCGCGGTCTCCGTCACCCCGGTCGCCGTCGACGCTGTCGTCGCAGAGCAACCAGTCATGGCGAGACAGGAGCCAGCCCTCCCTGGAGGACCGCATGGCGCTAACGCGGTCCTGGGTGACGGCGCCTTCCGTCACCTTCTCGCTCCTCCGCGCCGGCGGCCCGGACGAGCGGTCCCCGCGGGGACAGGAGGAGGAAGTCAGCGAGGAGGAGGAAGAGGAGGAGGAGGAGTCCACCGAGTCGGATCTCGAGCCGGAGCTCATGGAGGAGGTGCGGCCGCCGGTGGTGGTGGTGGGGCGCTATTAGGGGATTTACGGGAGGGACTGGTGGGAGGGGGAGAGTTTTGGCTGCGCGAAGGCATTACGGTAACGAGGAGGGGGCTTTCTTATTGGGGCTTTTGGAAGGGCGCCCGTATACGGAGAATTACGGGAATTGAGAAGGGGGCTCTTATTAAGAGATTTCGGGAGGGACTTTTGATGGGCACCCCTATATGAGCCCGGGGAGAGGGGCTTCTGAGGAGACTTAGGGCCAGGAACTTTTGGAAGGGCCCTTCTATATGAGATATTACAGGGATTGGGGAGGGGGCTTCTTTTGGGAGATTTACGGAAGGGTTTTTTTGGAAGGGCGCCTCTATATGAGACATTACGGGGATTGAGGAAGGGGCTCTTTTTTAAGAGATTTCGGGAGGGGCTTTTGGAAAGTTCCCCCTATGTGGGGTATTATGGGAATTGGGCAGGGGGCTCTCATTGGGAGATTTATGGGAGGGGCTTTTGGAAGGGCGCCCCTATACGGGGCATTACGGTAATTGAGGAGGGGGCTCTTGAGACTTGTGGGGGGGAGTTTTGGAAGGGTGCCTCTATATGGGGCATTACAGGAATTGAGATGGGGGCTTTTGAGCAGACTTGTGGGGGAGGGGAGTTTTAGAAGGGTGCCTCTATATGGGGCATTACAGGAATTGAGATGGGGGCTCTTATTAAGAGATTTACGGGAGGGGTGGTTTTTTTGGAAGGGTGCCCCTATTCAGAACATTATGGGAATTGGGGAAGGGGGCTCCTGAGGAGACTTTGTGGAGCAGGGAGGCTTTTGGAAAGAGGCCTCTGTGCAGAGCATTATGGGAATTGAGAAGGGGGTTCTTATTGGGAGATTTACGGGAGGGGCATATGGAAGGGCGCCCCTTTATGGGACATTACGGGAATTGGGGAGGGGACTCCTAAGGAGACTTGGGGAGGAGAGGTTTCTGGAAAGGTGCCTCTATATGGAGAATTATGGGAATTGAGGAGCGGGGCTCTTGAGACTGGGGGGGGGGGGCTTTTGGAAAGGTGCCTCTATGGGGGGAATTACGGGAATTGAGGAGGTAGGAGTTTTTGGAAGGGCGCCCCTACATGGGGCATTATGGGAATTGGGGAGGGGGCTCCTGAGGAGACTGGGAGGGAGGTTTTTGCAAAGGTGGCTCTATGCCAGGGGTCTTCAAACTTGACAGCTTTAACACTTGTGGACTTCAACTCCCAGAGTTCCTCCTCTCAGTCATGTTAGCTCGGGAATTCTGGGAGTTGAAGTCCACAAGTCTTAAACTTGCCAAGTTTGCAGACCCTTGCTCTATTCAGAGCATTACTGGAATTGCGGAGGGAGCTCTTATTGGGAGATTTACGGGAGGGATTTGGGGGGGAAGACTCCTCTAAATGGAGCCAGGTGACTGTGAGATGGGCAGCATATAAATCTAATTATTAATTTATTTAATTATAACAATAACAACAATAAGCAATAATAACAATAGCAACAATAACATAATACTTGGAACAGCTTCCATCCTGCAAGGAATATCTGCAACACCGTCAAACATCCAGATTTGCCTATCCCAGGTCCTTGGTGAGGACTCGATAGGTAGACAAAAAGGCCAAACCCAGGCTGAACATCTGGCTAGCTGTGCAATGAATAATAATAATAATAATAATAATAATAATAATAATAATAATAATAATAATATAGTAATAGTGGTGGAAGAGGAGGAAGGAGGAGGAGGAGGAGGAAGAAGAAGAGGAGGAGGAGGAGGAGGAGGAGGAGGAGGAGGAAGAAGAAGAAACAAAAATCTACTGACAATCCAAACTGCTGACTTTGCAACAACAAAGTTAAAACTGTTTCTCATTTAATATGTGAGTGCAACAAAATCGGCAGACCTATTACAAAGCTACACCTGACCAAGTTGCTAAATTAATCCGCTGGTCATTATGTAAAAAATATGTCTTACCTATCCAAAAAGTCATAGGAACATAAAGTAGAAAAAGTTGTTCAAAATGAGAAGGTGAAGGTCTTGTGGGACTTTCGAATACAGATGGATTGCCATTTGGAACACAGCATACCAGATATCACAGTTGTTAAAAACCGAAATGTACAATTTATTGATAGCGCGGTACCAGGAGATGCCAGAGTCGAAGAAAAAGAACGGGGGGAGATATCACAAAATATCGCAACCTGGCCATCGAAACTATACAGTTAGCGATGAAAGGTGTAAGAATGATTCCCCCATTGTCGTCGGGGAAATTGGCGCCATGTCCAAGAAGTTAACAAAACACATCGAGAAATTGCAGCTTCCAGCAATCACACCAGCAGAACTGCAAAAAACTCCGCTACTCGGAACATCGTACGTCTTAAGGTACCTGGTTGATACCTAGGACGTTGGCAGCATCCTGTATCAACTATTAGCACCGGTCAATGATACTTGTGATGCATTTTTAATTGTTCAGTTGACTGAGTTTCATGTTTAATGAATAAAAGTAATAGTAATAGTAGTAATGGTAATTGTAATCATCATAATCATACACATACACATACACCGAGGGCATGCCTCACCAAGCTACAAGCGCCAAATCTTACTTTTCTATTATTTTTGATCCACCCCACTGTGTCTTCCTCGGTTTCTCTTTGCACATGCGCAGGACGTGTTCGACGGTATGTTGAACGAAGCTACAATTGCAGAAGCCCTGCACACCTTAGGGCGTTCCGCCTCCGGCATGGAGCGTGTCTACCTTCACCTGTCACTTTCGGTGAGTTTAGGAAAACTTTTGTCCCCAGCATTGTCACCTGTCATGCCCCTGTCAGAATTTGATTCAGAGGGGGAGGCCAAATAGCTGACAGGGAGTGAGAGTGTGGCTCCGTTGGCTGTCGAGGAAACTGGAGAAGGGCAAAGTCCGGCTGGGCAAAGCAGGGGAGAGGTAGAGCAAGGGAGAGGGAATTCAGAGGAAGACCCAGGCCCACCCCCTCTTCATCCTAGGGCACTCAGGGAGGGACGGCGAAGGGAGCAACATGGGTTGTATAGCTTACGGGGAGGAAAGGGCCCTGATTCCCTTCATTAGCTGCATCTGGGAACACAGTATTTAAAAAGGGAAGCTGCACACAGCAAATTGTTGGGAGCAAATCGTGAATTATCTGATATTGTCGAGGCTTATCTGTGTTCCTGGCATCTTCCCAACTGAGTGTGTTTTGCTGTGCTTTCAAGTCTGCAATTCCTTCTCCTGCCCTGTCAAGTTAATTACTGCAGCATGGTTTGTTTGGGTTTTTAGTTACAGTTTGTATGTACTTCGTATTTGAACTGAATTTTCTGCAGTCCAAGGGCTGTTCCTGGGAGTGTTTTTCTCCAGCCGAAGATAACCTGGACATTGGGGGCAAAGTTGGAGATAATAAAGGGACTCTTCTTGCTTATTTAACTGTGTTGCCTTTGCGCCATGCTCTGGGTCATCACATCACCTATCCCCTGTTAAAGCAAGGCTATCTTAACAATGCTCTTTTGATCGAGGTTTTCTTCATACATTGGGTATTTAAGTCCACCAATGCCTCTACTCAATCTCTTGCACACCATTATCTTGGAGATAATTTTTGATTATTTCGATCCATGTTTCTCAGTCTAGGTAGCTTTCTGATGAGTGGATTTCAATGCCCAGAATTTCCCAGCCGTTGTTGGCTGGGGAATTTTGATTTATTTGATTTGTCAATCATTTATAAGATAATAGGTATAAGTATAAACATGAGTAAGAATACAGGAAATAGGTACGAATAAATGGGGACAATAGGACAGGGATGGTAGGCACGACGGTGCGCTTATG
This sequence comes from Pseudonaja textilis, assembly GCF_900518735.1. The sequence goes on from NW_020769565.1 coordinate 162,690, forward strand.
CATACCCCTTACAGACCTCTTAGGAATGCGTATTCTCTCCCTTCCTTTCTCTCCTCCCTCCATTCTTTTCTCTCCTTCCTTCCTTCCTTCCGCTTCCTGGTTCTCCTTCCTTTCCCCTTCCTTCCTTCCTTCCTCCCTCCCACTCCCTCCCTTTTCTTTCCTTCCTTCTTTCCTTCCTCCTGCTCCCTCCCTTTTTCTCTCCTCCATTCTTTTCTCTCCTTCCTTCCTTCCTTCCTTCCTTCCCCTTTCCTGTTCTCCTTCCTTTCCCCTTCCTTCCTTCATCCCTCCCACTCCCTCCCTCCCTTTTCTTTCCTTCCTTCTTCCCTTCCTTCCCTGTTCTTCCTTCCTTCCCCCTTCCTTCCTTCTTTTATTTTTTATTTGATTTATTTATTTGATTTGTCAATCGCTTACCAGATAATAGGTATAAGTATTAAAAACACGAGTAAGAAGACGGGAAATATGCGCAGCGCAGTAAGGGAGTGGGAGTGTTGCATGCACATGTGCAGGGAGGGGCGGGGCGCATCGCATTGTGGGTGCCGGCATGCGTGCGCTTTCGGCACCCCACAACAAAAACCAGTGCCCTAGAGCACTTAGTTGTTGGCTAGGCACTCCCATTGAGACCCTGATGAAGGAGCCATCTGACCATTCATAGGTCTGTCCCCGGAGGGGAAGGATTTTGAACTCGGTGGGTCTCAGGCAGATGTTCTCCAGGAGAGCTACCAAAAAGACCTTCTTTGATCCCCTCTCTCTCTCTGTCTCTCTCTGTCTCTCTCTGTCTCTCTCTCTCCCTTCTTTATTCCTGCAGGACCGTCTTTTGAGTGACGTCCACGTACTTTCCAAATACGTTCATCTCGAAAAGCTCGATCTTTCCTACAATAAAATCAGTGGTATGTGAGCTCCACGGCTACTCTTGCCCTCGAAAGTGGTCGGCCGTTGTTACAGGTAGTCCTTGACTTACGACTGTTCACTGAGCGACCATTCGAAATTACAACGGCACGGGGGAAAAAAGGGACCGACGACCAGGTTGCACACTTTAGAACCCCTGGCAGCCTCCCCGCAGTCACGGGATCAACAATCAGGCGCTTGGCCGCCGACTCATATTTACGATGGTTGCTTTGTCCCAGGCGGGGTGTGTGTGTGTGTGTGTGTTACACAATCCCCTTTTGTGACCAGCTGTCCAGCAAAGAAAACGGGGGGTGGGGGGAGGAAGCCAGATTCACTTAACAACCAGGCTGCTAACTGTGGCAAGGACGGTTGTTAAACATGGGGCAAAACTCACTTATCAAACACTTTGCTTAGCCGCAGGAATTTCGGGCTCCATTGTAGCCGTAAGTCGAGGACTACCTGGACAGAACAGCTTGGGTATTTCCATGCAGCATTCAAAGGCCAGTGTCATGCCCCTGTTGGAATCTGATTCAGAGGAGGAAGCTGAGCAGCTGACAGGGAGTGGGAGTGTGGTTCCGTTGGCTGTGGGAGAAACTGGGGAAGGGCAAAGTCCAACTGGGCAGAGCAGGGGAGAGGTAGAGCAAGGCAGAGGGAATTCGGAGGAAGACCCAGGCCCACCCCCCTCTTCATCCTAGGGCATGCAGGGAGGAACGGGGAATGGAGCAACGTGGGTTGCCTGGCTTACAGGGAAGGAAAGGGCCCTGATTCCCTTCATTAGCTGCAGCTGGGAACACAGTGTTTAAAAAGGGAAGCTGCGCACAGCAAATCGTTGGGAGCAAATCGTGAATTATCTGGTATTATTGAGGCTTATCTGTGTTCCTGGCATCTTCCCAACTGTATATGTTTTGCTTGCCTTTCAAGTGTGAAATTCCTTATCCTGCCCTATCAAGTTAATTACCGCAGCTTGATTTGTTTGGATTTTTAGTTACAGTCTGTATGTACTTTGTTTTGGACTGAATTTCCTCCACTTAAAGGCTGTTCCTGGGAGCGTTTTTCTCCAGCCAAAGGTAACCTGGACATTGGGGGCAAAGTTGGAGATAATAAAGGGACTCTTCTTGCTTATTTGACTGTATTGCCTTTGTGCCACGCCCCTTTGGGTCATCACAGCCATTCAGATCCAAAACTAGAATTTAAATTAGACCGACCTGAGTCGCACGTATCTCCTTTCATATCCCTCCTCTCATTTTTCTTTTTTAGATCTCTCTTTCATCAGTTACATGCCTTACCTGTTAGAATTGGATGTCTCCCATAATGCACTAACCACCTATTTTGACTTCAGGCCACCCAAGAACCTCCAGGTGAGTTTCAAAACACACCTGTGAATCTGGCTCACCCCCCACCCCGCTGGCAGTTAGCTGGCCAGTCAAACTGCCTTGTTCAGCCCACTTAAATGTCGGAGATGACCAGGCTGAGGCCGAGGGAGGCGTCAAATGCATCATGAGTCACGAGTCCCTTCGCACCCGCAAGAGATTTAAGTCCAGCCCATGAATTCCCTCTACTCTTATCTACCGTCAAATTTCCTTTGGCTGTTAGTAGTTCAGATTCTTGTAGAGAGCTTAAGCGTGCAAATCGATCTTTTTAGGCCCATTTGAACTATCTGGATCTCCTAATTTTCTTGGCGCTTGACCCTAAAATGAAGAAAATGGAATTTTTGATCTGTTTCATAGAGATCGGTTGCATTTATCTTTGCAGCAGTGAGGCTGAGTGTGCTTAAAACCTTTATAGGAATTTGTATCTTTCTTTCGTTCTTTCCTTCCTCCCTTCTTTTCTTCCTTCCTTTCTTTTCTTCCCTCCTTCCTTCCTTCTTTCTTTTCCTTTTTTCCTTCCTTCCCTCTCTCCTTCCTTTCCTCCCCCTCTCTCTTTCTCTCCTTCTTTCTCTCTTTCTCTCTCTCTCTCTCTCTCTCTCTCTCTTTCTTTCTTTCTTTCTTTCCTTCCTTCTTTCTTTCTTTTCCAAATTATCCTGAATTGGATGATGGTGGCTGGGCTGGGGTAGAAGACAGCAATAGAATATTTGTAGCTCAGGGTTGAATAGTGAGGCCTTGGTGCTCTCTGAGCTTGGTGGTTTTCTTGCAGACGTTTCACCACCCAACTAGGTAACATCATCAGTGCTAGGAAGGAGGGAGGAGGAGGAGGAAGCTCTTTGAAGTCCTTGGTGCTCTCCGAGCTTGGTGGTTTTCTTGCAGACCCAATTAAGTAACACCATCAGGGCTAGAGGGGAGCGGGGTTTGCTCTCTGTTTATATATTGATGTTGCTAGAAGTGGTCTTGCTCATTCCTTAATTAGGTTGTTTATTTGATTGGGGTATCCTTAATTGTTGGTTTAATGTTAATCTTGGCGTTAAGCTTATCTCAGTGTTGATTGCTGGCAAGGTTCTGTTTTAGACTTCCTTTTCAGCTTTGTGATAGTCTCTTTCAAATGGTATGTAAACGTTGTTTATCTCAGTGTGCCCATTGATGGCTGTTTTGTCAGAGTGCCAGCTTCCAGGGATTATCTAGGGATTTTGGACTTGGCTCGGTCTAAGATGCTCACAGTTTCCCTGTTGAAACTATGGTTAGGTCTGTGTCCATGTGTTGCACACTTGAGTTTTCCTCATGTCTTCTGACTGCTGGTTGATTAGGACACCTTTATGTATCCTTTTCCATTTTTTTTTTGTTCTCTTTCCAGGTGGCTAATTTTTCCTACAATGATATTCCTGAAATGAAAGACCTTTCCGATTATCAGTCCCTCAAAACGCTCATACTGGACAGTATCCTTTTTTAAAAAAATAAATTAAATTAAATTAAAATGATGCATTTAGAACAGGGCAGGACCTCCTTTGGATCCCAGTAGCTTCCCTGTCCAAGCTGCCTTTTCAAAAAAGATATTTTTTTAATTAAAAATAAATAAATGAATGAACAGGAAGGTTCAAGCTGTATTACAAAGGCAACCGTTCTAATTGCAGCAATTAGCTCTGCAAACATCCTGATAGGATGAAGGTTTAATTTATCTTCCATCCACCGGATATTTTCGGACCGATCAAACCTACTTGTGACGGTTATTTTGTGAAGAGCTCCTTCACTCCAGCCAATACATCGTAAATTCATGTTACAAAACCACTCTCAATGTACAGGTGGTCCTCAATTTACGACGTATTGGAGCCCAACGTTTGCGTCGCTAAGCAAGATGGTCGTTCAGTGAGTTTCGGCCCCGTGAGGTTGCCTTTCTTGCCGCAGTTTCCTGGGGCAAGATTTCAGATGTCTGTTGCTGATCGCGGCAGTCTTTTAAGCGAGCCTTGCCTCAGTTTACGACCATCCTTGCTGCAGTCATTAAGTTAATGACACGGTTGTTAAATGAATTCAGCTTCCCCCTGTTGACCTGGCTCGTCGGAAGGTCGCAAAAGCAGATCACATTATCCCCCAGGACGCTGTAACCATCATAACTGTGAGTCAAGTTGCCAAGCGTCCGAATTTTGATCAGGTGACCATGGGGACACTGCGACAGTCGTAAGTGTGAAAAACGCTCCTAAGTCGCTTTTCCTGGTGCTGTTGTAACTCGGCATGGTCACTAAATGAATAGTCATAAGTCGAGGACCACCCGATATCACATTTGGGGGAATTGGATTTGCTACGCATTTCCGTTGAAGGCCTCCTCGAAATCCAGTTGTTTTTAAAAGCTCTTTTTATCCAGCTCTACAAAAAGCAGCGTTGGCAGTGTGACCGGATGAGATGCTCGAAGTCCCTTTCTTTATACAAATGGTCCTCGATTTACTACAGTTCATTTAGCGACCATTCAAAGTTACAACATCCTTGGGGGAAAAAAGCAACTGTCATACTTACGCCCATCGCTGCAGCCCCCAGGATCATGCTATCAAAACTCAGGCGCTGTTCTGACCCAAACCTGGTTCCAAGGAAGCAAACACGAGACAGAGGTAACAGCACAACCTTTTAATGGTTCCTTATCCTTCCCAGTTAAAAGGCTGTTTCAAACCAATTAGCTCCGATAAGAAAGAGCCTTGCCAAGGTTGGGCAAGGCTGCCAAGAACACCAGATAAAGTTACTAAGCAATAATTCATACACAAAGAGCCTCCAAACACAAAATAAGATAGTACAAATGTCCACGAGGCTGAGTGCAAAAACTTCTTTGCTTCCTGCAAAGAACTCCGGTTTCTCAGCTGGCTTTTGTCTCTTAAGAGAGGGGCCATTGACCTTGCAGCCTTCCTCCCGAGTCTCCTCTGCTGCTGCAGCTGCTCTTTCCTTTGAGCAGCCCTGCACACATGCAGGGTTGGCACAGGCTCCTCGGGGTGCTCTTCATCATTGCTGCCAGCCTCCACACTCTCCAAAGGCAGAACTTCATTCCCTGATGGTCGTGGCCCCATCCCTGCATCACAAGTAGGCCCCTCATCTGAGTCCTCGCTCTCCGAGACCTCAGCCGTCCGCACCTCCTGCCGGCGAACCACAATAGACGCTTGACAAACCAACTCCTATTTATGATGGTCGCAGTGTCCCATAAGTCATGCGATTTCCCCCTTCTGTGACCTCCTAACCAGTGAAGTCAATCGGGAAGGGGCTGGATTCACTTAACGCCCACCTTACTAACTCAACACAACCGCAGTGATTCCTTTGACAGGCACGGCAAGAAAAATTGTAAAACGGGGCAGAATTTCCTTGAACCGATGTTTGGCTCGGCGACAGGCATTTCGGGCCGCATTGCGGTCGTAAGATGAGGACCGCTTGCAAATTGCTTGAAAAAAATCCAGTTGTCGGGATTCCAGCAGTTGCCCCCATTTAAATCATGAGTCTCTAGCCGAACTTCCAAAACTTAAAAAATATTTATTAGGAGTAAACATGCCGGCACTGCCTGGGTGTAGCTGACTCTGAGACAGGTCATTCATTGATCCTGGTTTTCCCCCCACCCCCTGGGTGTATCGTAATGCATATCCTCCAATGGGACATCTCCATAGCCCAGAGTCCTCAATCAAGCTCTCCAGCTAGAAATTTTTGCGCAGCAGAAACTTCAGTCACCTAGTTGCCATCTTTGAAAACATTAATGGAATGCAGTTTCAGTTTGCAAGCTGCCGCACTGCTCCCCCCACCCTTTCCGTTGGCATCTCTTAAAAAGACCATAGAAATATTTTATGAGTCGATACTGAGTTTTTTTGCCGCCACGCTCTTTCTACGGCCTCCATAACGCACTGCTGGTTATGTATATCGTGCGCCAAGAGACACATTGACGTCGTTTTCCTTTGAATTGTCTTCGGACCGGGACCGATGCTTCGGTAACGGGTCCCTTGGAAACGCTCTCCTGCCTCCAGAGCAGAGAGCCATACCCCGAGAGGAATTCTCCTGGCTAAAATAGCCTTTCAGATTTATTTGTTGTTTTTAATCCCCCGGTTTGATACGAGCAGCTTCCTCTTTCTCAAACGCGGAACGATAACATGAGCGCTTGAAGCAGAAGGATTTATCCAGCATATATTTCTCCCCCTGCTCAAAAAGACTGTGCTTTAACAGATGAACAAGAGTTGGAAGGGACCTTGTAGGTCATCCAGTCCAACCCCCTGCCCCAAGCAGGAGACCCTACCCCATTTCTGACCAATGGCAGTCCGGTCTCTTCTTGAAAGTCTCAAGCGCTGAAGCTCCCACAACTTCTGTTCCACAGGTTGATGGTTCTCCCTGTCAGAAAATCCCTCCTTGTTTCCAGGTTGAATCTCTCCTTGGTCACTTTTCATCCCTTCTTCCTTGTCTGGCCTTCGGGTGCTTTGGAGAACACCTCCAAACCAACAGCCAGAGGGCTGTTCAAGCAATAATGAATGCAAACCTATCAAGGGGAGAATTAATTTCAATCAGAATGGAGCTGGAAAGGACCTTGGAGGTCTTCTAGTCTAACCCTCGGCTGATGCAGGAGCCCCTACCCCATTTCTGACACAGGGCAGTCCAGTCTCTTCTTGAAAGCCTCCAGCGATGAAACTCCCACAACTTCTGAAGGCAACTCCTGTTCCATGGGTTCCATCAGAAAATTCCTCCTTATTTCCAAGTTGAATCTCTTCTTGATCAGTTTCCATCTATTATTCCTTGTCTGGCCTTTGGGTACTTTGGAAAATAGCTTGACCCCCTTCCTCCTCTCTGGAAGGCTGCTCTCCTGTCTCCCCTGGTCCTTCTCTTCCCTAGACTAGCCAGGCCCAGTTCCTGCAACCGTTCATCGTATGTTTTAGTCCCCTAATTCTCTTTGTTGCTCTTCTCTGCACTTTTTCCAGAGTCTCAACATCTTTTTAATAATGTGGTGAACAAACCTGGATGCAGGACTCTAGGTGTGGTCTTACTAAGGCTTTATAGAGTGGTATTAGGACCTCCCTTGATCTCGATTGTATCCCTCTGTTAATGCAGTTTAGGATTGCAACTTAGGATTGGCTATTTTGGCTGCCGCTGCACACGGCTGACTCATTTTTAGCTGGTTGTCCACTAAGACTCCCAAGATCCCTCTTGCAGTTGCTGCTATTGAGCCTGGTTTCACCCAGCCTCCAGTGATGAAGCTCCCACAACTTCCAAAGCCAACTTCTGTTCCATGGATTGCTTGTTCTCACTGTCGGAGAATTCCTCCTTATTTCTAGGTTGAATCTCTCCTCGTTCAGTTTCCATCCATTATTCCTCGTCTGACCTTCGGGTGCCTTGGAAAATAGCTTGACCCCCTTCCTCCTCTCTGGGGTAGCCCCTCAAATATTGGAAGACCACTATCCTGCCTCCCCTGGTCCTTCTCTTCCCTCGACTAGCCAGGCCCAGTTTCTGCAACCGTTCATCGTATGTTTTAGCCTCCAGTCCCCTCATCATCCTGGTTGCTCTTCTCTGCACTCTTTCTAGAGTCTCAACACCTTTTTTATAGTGTGGGTGACCAAAACTGGATGCAATACTCTAGGTGTGGTCTTCCTAAGGCTTTATAGAGTGGTATTAGTACCTCCCTTGAGTGAGATACTATGCACAGTGAAGTCAGTAAATAGAGACTGGAAACTTTAACCGTGTTTCTGATTTCGAGATGTGGAATATTAAAAATATCCTTCCTGTGTAGCTTCTCCC
>NW_020769565.1:210677-239514 GCF_900518735.1 Pseudonaja textilis
AGACTTGTTTGGTGACACAACATGCTACTTCTGGTGGGTTCCTGGTGCTCTTTGCAAGTTTATATATATATATAAATATAAATATAAACTTATATATAAATATAACTTAAGAAAACAAATATAAATATATATAATTATATATAGCTCTTAAACCAGATTTTTCTGGGTTAAAAAGGAGAGGTTTAGCCGATTATAATGTTATTTAGAACAATATTCCTATTTCCCCCTGCTATAATGTAAGGAACCTGTTGGTCCATATATCAAAACGAGTGCCTTACTGTACGATTTTTGAACATTCCTCCTCCATTTAGCGCCTTTTAAATAAAAGATTTATTTACCCGTGCGATGTTGGAGCTTGTTATTTTTAAATTTTGAAGTAAGAATCTTGGGGCTTTGGGATGCCCGACGGAAGTCAAATCCGGCTGTCGGTCGTCGCATTCTGTGAACAGATGTGAAACGTTTCCAGGTACAGGTAATCCTCAAACTTACGACCACAATAGAGCCCAGAATTCCCACTGCTAAGTGAAACATCGGTTAAGTGAACGTGGCCCCATTTTGCCACTTTTCTTGGCATGGTTGTTAAATGAATCAGGGCAGTTGTTAAGCAGATCCTGCTTCCCCGTTGAGGCTGCTTGTTGGAAGGTGACAAAAGGGTGATCCTGGGACGCTGCAACCATCATAAGTACATGCCAGTTGCCAAGCATATGAATTTTGATCCCATGACATGTGCAATAGTTGTATGAAAAACAGCCATAATTCCCTTTTTTTGGTGCCCTCATGACTTCGAACGGTCACTAAGGGAATTATTGCAAGTCGAGGCCTACCTGTGCAATCTTTCTAACATTCCCTACAAATTTCTTGCTTCTCTGCCAACACATCGCCTGCACACATATGTACACTGTTGTGGCCCACCAGCGGCCGGTAGAGCTGATGGCAGACTCGAACAGTGAGGCGGTTGGGGAGGATTATGGGCCAGTCCTGGAGTCTGGGGAAGGCTCTGAGGGGTGCTTTGCATCGGAGGCAGAGATAGGGCCAGGGCCCTCCGACAGTATCAGCTGCCTTCGGAGTCAGAGATCAGTGGGGAAGAAGAACAGCTGGAGCCTGTTCCCAGTGTGCGCATGCACAGAGCTGCTAGAAGAAGGGAACAGCTAAGGAACAAGGGAGTAAGGCCACAGGTGGACACTGAAGGGCCCCTCCCCTCCCAAAAGAGGAGCAAAAGGGGAGGGGGCTTTTGCAGGAAACCATTCATTCGTTGCAGCCGCGGGAAGATCAGTCGGTGCATCTCAGAGTCTCTGTGCCGAGTCCTTCCTTGTCAGCACTGCGTTTGGAAATAGTTACTTGGCAGCTCTCCAGGCGAGATGAGGCCTGTGCTCCTAATCAGACCCTTGAAAGACTGTTTGCCAGGCCTATAAAGGGCTGAATGCGAATGCAAGAAATTCACCTTCGTTTAATAAAAGGGGTTTTGCCAGGACAAAGAGTTTGCTTCGAGCTTTTGGGGGAAGCCGAGATCAGAACAGACAGGAAATAAAAACAGATCAGGGGAAAAAATATTTCAAACATTCTTTAATGAATAAATTCTATTTTCAGCCAGGATCCATATAGTTGGTTGTTTTTTGAGATACACCCACATTACGCCTGGCAAACATTTCTCTTTTCAAACCTAAGAACTTCAAGGGATTCATTAAAACTATCTTCTTGCTTAAAACATGGGTTGTATCTATACTCAACGAAGTTCATGGTGAAAGTATCCTATCCAAACCTTATCCCCGGTGTGTGGGGGTGTGTGTGAGGGCAAGGTATTGTGTGGACAGAAAATATCACAGTTATTAAATATGAGAATGATTGTATTCACGAGACAAACCAGGTTCACAACGAAGTGGTTTCTGTATTTTGTTTTTCCTCCAACAAACACATATCTGGTTGACTAGCTAATACTAGTTGGTTGACTAGCTAATACTAGTTGGTTGACTAGCTAACACTAGCGTGGTTTTATTTGTGGATAAGCCAAAGGACAATTCAAGTATGCCCCTTCTTTGTGTCGGCTTCAAGCAATGGCGGAAGACAGGAACAAAAGTCACTTGCATGCTTGGCAGCTGCTAAAGTGAAACCAAGCCTGCATTGGAGCAATTGACTTAGATAGGAAACCATCTTTGGCCAAGAGTCTTGCAAACCCCACAACCGAGTGATGTCGATTAACCACTTTTCTGAGTTGGCACCAAATGTTCAACTCCGAGGTTGGCTCTTCGCAAAGCCGTTGCACGCCAGTGGAAACAAACAAACCAGGTTTAAGGGGAACCTGGTTTACTTGACCGTATGCTTGCTGCCATCCTATCTTTTAAGGGTTTGAACCTCCAACCATGTTTGCATGGCATGCATGCTTGTGCCTGCCTTCTTAGATTAAAAGGACCCACAAGGCCCCGGGTGTGAATAATTCCCGGGCATCGCAATTTAACACAACTCAATTTCGGCTACGGTTGAAGATGGAGAAATTTCCCCCCAAAACGAAAAATGGTGTTTTTTTAAAAAAATTCAATTTTACATGATTCTCAGTGACTAGACAACGTTGGGCATGTTTTTTTGGCAAGGTTATTTTTTTGAAGCGGTTTGCCGTTGCCGCCTTCGTAGGGCTCAGAAAAAAATGTGCGGCTCAGTTTTTAAGGCGTTGTGCCTAAAACAGGACTAGAATTCCAAGTCTCCTGGTTTCTGGAGCTTTTAACCACTTCACCAAAGCAAGCGAAATTCAGATGAGATGCATTTACGGATAAAAGAAAAAATGAACACTTCTCCATTATTTACGTTCCTCAACCTAGCAACTTTAAGCTCGCTTGGGCTTCCAACTCCCAGAATTCCCCATAATCCACGCACCTTAACAAGTGTTGAGGGACATGGGTTCATAGCACCAAGGAAAGCAACCCTACTTGCTTGTCAATGCAGATTATAAATATAAATATGCACAAACATTGCAAAAATAATAATAATAAACCATCAAAATCTACAGATGGTTAAAGGAGGTGATCACAGTAAAAATAATTAGCTTTAACTCGTCCTCTTTCAGGAAGGGGAGTAGAATATGGATGGATATGTTTGTTCAGATGGAGACCTGGTTTGGAGAAGACCTTATTACCGGCAAGAAGGTTCGCCAGGAACCTTTGCAGAGTTCCCATTTTAAATCAATTCAGAAACCAGGTTTCCCAGTTGATTCAGAGTGGTGTTGCTTATTCCATCGTTCCTGGCCAACATCTCCATTCAAGACTCTCACAGGAGAACATCTGAAGAAATTCTGGAACAATCTTCAATAGCGTGTCTCAACCTCAAACAAGTTTTCAAAAGGGGTGTGGACTTCAACTCCCAGAATTTCTCGTGAGTTGGGAGTCTATGTGTCTTCTTGAAGTTGTTGAGGTTGAAGAAGACTGTCCTGGATTGTCCCAAAGGAACCTGAGAGATAGCTATCCTGTTTGGCCAAGGTTTTGTCTCTCAAGAAAGTTGGGTTAGTCTTCCTTGTCCTTCACCAATAGGCCATTTTTATCTAGGGACACTTAAGTATTTTAGATCAGGGATGTCCAACCTTGGCCACTTTTAAGACCTGTAGACTTCCCAGAATTCCACAACCAGCCATGCTGGCTATGGAATTGTGGGACTTGGAAGTCCGCAAGTCTTAAAGTGATCAAGATTGGACATCTCTGTTCTAGATGAAGGTCGTGAGATTTGGTTTCTTCATGGGTATTGGGGAGAAAGAGCTATCTAGCTACCTTCTATCCACAAATTAACAGACACAGAGAGACCTTGGTCAATCTGATTTCTGAGGAACCAACTTTGGATGATGATTGTTGGACCAAGATGACAAATGGCTGGTCAACGCTCCCCTCCAACCCCAAAGCAACTTGATAGCTGTCCACACCTTCTTAAGCCCTGCCCAAGGACACCCAGTTCTCACTGGCATGGCTCTTCTGTCCCCAACGGGCCAGAAGCTTCTGCAGATGTTCCTCAACCATGACCTGGATCACGCATGAAAGGGGAGAATGAGCTAGTTCTTCACTGTAAACCAGACTATCATAAAGCGACTTCCACATGTCATCATCATCTTCTTCTTAACAACCCCATAATCCCTTGCAGGGGTAGAGTCTGAATGGAGCTAGCAGGTTGTTTTCATGGCCGGATGCCCTTCCTATTGCCAATGCGGAGTTTTATTCGGCAGATATATTCTCATCGCGCCCAGAGAAAGAAAGATCTGCCTCTACCTAGGATCGAACTCACATCCTCCTGACTGTGAGGCGTGTGCTCCACTTCTAGGCCACCGCCCTGGGGGGGGGGGGGTTGTTTCTTGCAAACTTTGGGGGCAAAATTGCCCAATTAATGGAGTCGAAGGAACCACCAAACCACGGATCAGATTCCTCTTCAGTCAAAGAAACCAGCTTATCATTCACACCGCAACAACCCAAAGACACGCAAAACCGTATTTCCCCTTCTCCAAGGGAGGTGCAGCCCAGCTTGGCCCAGCCAAGAGTTGCGACTGTTGTGTTACAAAAATTCAACCTTCCCGGCCTGCCCGGCGAAGAACCTGGGGCCCCTTGGTCCACCCGAAGGACGCGACAACGTCCATCCGACGGGAAGCCTTCTCCCTCCATCATTCCTGCTTCTTCTCCGCCTTCCGGGGTCCGCAAGGCCAGGCGAATCCCAGATTTTTCCACACTTCCGTGTACAAGAGCATCCCCACGAAGACCAAGACGGTGCCCAGCCAATGCCAGGTGGTGAAAGAGTTCTGGAAGTAGAGGATGGAAAAGATGAGGCTGACAAACTTCCTCAGCGTCACGACCAGCGTGACGGTTAAGGAGGTGCACTCGGTGGTCAAGATGAAGACTCCTCGGATGCAGATGTATCTGAGGAAAAGGGGCGGCGTTAAGGGAAAGGAGCAAAAAACAATAGTAAAAGGAGATTGAATAGAAGAGATTCACGAGAGTTGGAAGGGACCTTGGAGGTCTTCTAGTCCAACCCCCCCCTTGCTTAGGCAGGAAACCCTATACTGCTGCAGACAAATGGTTGTCTGCGCTCTACTTTAAGACCTCCAGTGATGGGAGAAGGAAGGAAAGGAGGGAGAGAGGGAAGGAAGGAAGGAAGGAAAGGAGGGAGGAAAGGAAGAAAAGGAAGGAGGAAAAGAAGGAAGGAAAGAAGGGAGGGAAGGAAGGAAAGAAGGGAGGAAGGAAAAGAAGGAAGGAAAGAAGGGTTAGGCAACCCTAACCCTCTCTTCATCCTAGGGCATGCAGGGAGGAATGGAAAAGAGAGCGATGTGGGTTGGGTGGCTTACGGGGGAGGAAAGGGTCCTGATTCCCTTCATTAGCCACACCTGGGAAGGGAGTTTAAAAGAAATGCATGCTGAGTGCGAATGAAGAGATGAAGAGAAGGTTAAGGTTGCCTAACCCTTCTTTCCTTCCTTCTTTTCCTCCCTCCCTTTTCTTCCTTCCTTTCCTCCCTCCCTTCTTTTCTTCCTTCCCTCCCTCCTTTCCTTCCTTCCTTTCCTCCCTCTCTCCTTTTCTTCCTTTCCTCCCTCCTTTCCTTCCTTCCTTCCTTCTTTCCCTCTCTCCCTCCTTTCCTTACTTCCTTCCTTCTTTCCCTCTCTCCTTCCTTTCCTTCCTTCTCCATCACTGGAGGTTTTAAAGTAGAGCGTGGACAACCATTTGTCTGCAGTGGTATAGGGAGCAAATGTGGGTTTATCTTTTGTTGACTTTGGTTATCTGTGTTCCTGGCATCCTTCCAGCCGTGTTGAGTTACTGCCCTGCCTTAACGTTCCGGAATTCTTGCTCCTACCTTGCCAAACTAATTACCTCATTTAGCCTTGACTGGACTTAAAGTTACAGTTTTTGTTGACCATGTTTTGGACTTGATTCTCTGCAGCCAAAGGCTGTTCCTGGGAGAGTTTTTCTCCAGCCCAGAAGGGAACCAGGACATTGGGGGCAAAGTTGGAGATAATAAAGGGACTCCTACCGATTATCTGACTGTGTTGCCTCATCACACAGCCTCCACCTAAGATTGAACTCACAGCCTCCTGGTTGTGAGGCCAGAGCTCCACCTTCTAGGCCACCACTCCAAAACCTTAACAAGATGCAGGACTCTTAAGAAGTCCCCCTCTGTCATACGGAAGCCAGGAATGTTGGCTGAGCCTCAACTTCACCGTTAATGTCTGCTAGATATCTCCCCACCCCCCAAAAAAACCCCCAAAGGATACTGAGTTATGACGTTCATCATGAGATAAAACCACATGATGGGTAGGTTGAGCCCAACCAACGGCACTTGGACGAGTCCTGTTGGAGAAGAGAGGACAGTGAGTTAGGAACCTTTAAAGCAGGGATCGCCAGTCAGTGGGGCGCGGACCACTGGTAGTCCACAAGAAAATTTCGGTGGTTTGCAGAGAAATGTTGCCAACAAATCACCCCCAAAATCAATTAATCCAGGCTGCGCGGGAACACAAGGCTTGCATCGCTTGCATTGTGAGCAACACGAAGTAGTGAGGGGAGGGGGGAAAGGACAGAGGGGGAGAACTTGCCCTCACTCCCCCACGCGCCTGGCCTGGCCACGGGCTGCCTTTTTCCGCTTCTTTCTTCTTCTGCTTCTGGATGCACGCAAGGAAAGCAGCCAAAGTCTTTCTTTCTCACCCCCAAACTCCGCCAGAAATGAGTCTTTGGGACCCTGCAAGGCCTCCTGCTCCAAGAGGATGCGCCGGCAAAGACTCATTTCTGGCAGAGTTTGGGGGAGAGAAAGAAAGATTTCTGCGGCTTCCGCTGCTTTCCTTGCATGAAGCCAAAAGTCTCTCTCTCTCTCTCCCACCAACGTCAGCAAGCCACCGTCAGTCAAAATTCATATTACTCGTCCGTGGAATTTAAAATTATGAGTTTGGGGGTCTCTGAGGTCCAAAGGGTTGGCGACCCCTGCTTCAAAGAACATACAACATGCTAAGCAACTGGTCTTAAGTCGAGTAACTCCACTCCGTCCTTAAGAGGACAACTCCACAGCTACCAGACTCCTTCTAATTTTAAGCGGCACCTGCTAGATTTCCGTTACAAATTAAAAAATCAGCCCTCCGTATCAACTCACTAGTTTGACTGAAGAGAAGTCCATGCCTGTAAATATCTGGAGCCAGAAAGAGAAACCCCGGAAGAGGAAGGGCGTGCTAGAAGGGGAAAAAAAATGAAACGAAAGTTTTGGAACAGAACTGGCAAAATTAAGTTTGGCACCACAATCCCCATCATGACTGCAGATCCTGGAGCAGAGCGGAAGAGTTGAAGTCCACCCACCTTAAAGCTATAGGCCAGGGAATTCTGGGAGTGGAAGTCCATCTCTCTTAAAGCATGCTGACTGAGGAATTCTGGGACTTGATACACCCCTCTGAAAGCTATTAGCCAGGGAATTCTGGGAGTGCTCCTATCTCAAAGCATGCTTGGCTGGGGAATTCTGGGAATTGAAGTTTATGCATCTTAAAGCATGCTGGCTAGGGAATTCTGGGAATTGAAGTCCACCCATCTCAAAGCATGCTGGCTGGGGAATTCTGGGAGTGGAAGTCCACCCATCTTAAAGCCTGCTGGCTGGGGAATTCTGGGAGTTGAAGTCCACCCATCTTAAAGCCTGCTGGCTGGGGAATTCTGGGAGTTGAAGTCCACCCATCTTAAAGCCTGCTGGCTACAGAATTCTGGGAGTTGAAGTCCACACATCTCAAGGCATGCTGGCTGGGGAATTCTGGGAGTCCATCCATCTTAAAGCCTGCTGCCTGGGGAATTCTGGGAGTTTAAGTCCACCCATCTCAAAGCATGCTGGCTGGGGAATTCTGGGAGTTGAAGTCCACCCATCTCAAAGCATGCTGGCTGGGGAATTCTGGGAGTTGAAGTCCACCCATCTCAAAGCCTGCTGGCTGGGGAATTCTGGGAGTTGAAGTGTCTTAAAGCATGCTGGCTGAAGAATCCTTAACTCCTGCAAATTGAAACTAGATAAAATGGACGGTGGACACTTACATTGTAGAAGAGCGCTTCCTTTGAGTGTTTTCCAAACTTCTTATAGATGGTTTCCTGGAAGATCCCCATCAGGGCGGACATGAGGAGAGCAAAGGTCAAGGCCGCAATTCCTAAAACATAATGGTTGAGACCAACCTTGTGGGTTTGCCCTTCAGCAGAAAAGCCCACGACTCGATGAACACTCAGGATCTGCAAAAGCTATTCAGCTAAAAGTAAGATATCCTCAATCTCAGGTTTGACTACGTTAATACATCCGTCTAGTTTTCTTGGCAACGAAACAGACTGTGGTTGGAAACTGTCTTATTGCAGGATATTTTTCAGCTTCCCAGTTTACTACATCTTAGCTTGTAGGGAACAAACCAAGGTTGCTTAAAAACCCGGCAAAAACAAACTTGAGACTGAGGGATAGATAACCTTGAGTTGCACTATTCAATGCAGCATGAAAACATATTCATAGAAATTGTAGCTCAGCGTTGAATTGTAGGGTCCTTGGTGCTCTCTGAGCTTGGTGGTTTACTTGCAGACATTTCATGACCAGACTAGGTAACGGCATCAGTGCTGGAATGTAGGGGGAGTTGCGGAGAGGAGGAGGAGGAGAACTGTGAGGTCCTTGGTGCTTTCTGAGCATGGTGTTTTTCTTGCAGATGTTTCATGACCCAACTAGGTAACATCTACAAGGGAATGGGTTTTGTAGGGAGGAGGAGGAGGAGGAAGAGGAGGAGGAGGAGGAAAGGAAGGAAGGAAGGAAGGAAGGAAGGAAGGAAGGAAGGAAGGAAGGAAGGAAGGAAGGAAGGAAGGAAGGAAGGACTGGAAGAATCCTTGGTGCTTTCTGAGCTTGGTGGTTTCCTTGCAGACGTTTCACGACCCAACTAGGTAACATCATCCATGCTAGAAGGGAAGGGTTTCGCTCTCTGTTTATAAACGAGTGTTTTGCCCAGTCCGTGTTGGTGGGTTTCAACTGGGAAACTAGGACCATCTTAGAGCAAGCTGAGTGAACTCCTGGAAGCCTGGCACGCTGACAAAACAGCCATCAATGAGCAGATAGAGATAAATAACATTTACACACCATTTGAAAGAGGCCATCGAAAAGCTAAAAAGGAAACGAAAGCACCTCCCCACCAGCAATCCACACCCGCATAAGTAGACATGAATGCCAAGATTAACACTAGACCAACAACCAAGACTTAAAGGAACAACCAATTAAGACAAACAAGCTAACCGTAAACAACAGCCTAATTAAGGAAAACAAGAATACTCCAAGCAACATTGATAGAGCAAGCTGCTTGTGTATAAACTAGCGGGGTCCCCAAACTTGGCAACTTTAAGACTTGTGGACTTCAACTCCCTGAATTCTGGGAGTTGAAACCCACAAGTCTTTTTTTTTTTAAAAAAATATAGTTTATTAATTTTACAATTAAAACCAACCGACAATACATACACAAATAAACTGAAGAAAGGAAAGGGGGAAAGGAAAGCGAAAAAAAAAGAAAAATTTAGAGGAGAGAGAGAAAGGGAAGTAGAGAGAAAAAGAACAAGAAGAGAAAGAAAAAAAAAAGGAAAAGAAGAAAGTTAGAAGAAGAAAGAAACAAGTCTTAAAGTTGCCAAGTTTGGAGACCTCTGGTATAAACCAAGGGCAAATCCCTTCTAGCACCGGTGATGTTACCTAGTTGGGTCATGAAAGGAGGAGGAGGAAGAGGAAGGGGAATAAGAATAAGCAAACCTCCAAGTTCACAGAGCACCAATGACCCCACAGTCATTCCTTCTCCACCTCCCTTCCCCCTCCCTCCTCCTCCTCCTCCTCTCTGCAAACCCTACTCCCTTCTAACACTGATAATGTTCACAAGTTGGGTCATGAGACGTCTGCAAGAAAACCACCAAGCTCAGGCAGCACCAAGGACCCCTCATTTATTCTCTTCCTCCTCCTCCTTCTTCCTCTCCATTCCTTCTCCTCCTCCTCAACTCCTCCTCCTTCCAGCACTGATGTTGTTACCTAGTTGGGGCATGAAATGTCTTGCAAGGAAACTACCAGTCTCGGAGAGCACCGAGGACCTCGTGAAAACACATTCTTGGCCCTGTAGAAAAATATTGTCTGCGCACAGCCCCCCAAAGCCGGCCTTAACACCTCCTCATTTCGCAATTCCCGTAGGTTTTGATTCCTATCAACGGAGTGAACACACCCAAGATTAGACGCTCCAGCGAACCTTAGCCAAGGCGTGCCAGGGAAAAGCTCGGGTGGCAATATATGAAAGCGTTTTCGCTAGTGTGATTAATGCACCTGTTGCCTCTGTTGTGTAGGCGGAGGGAGAAACCACACCACAACTTTAAACAGGCCTGGACAAAGTACAAAAACAAAGAACAAAAACAGCCGGCGAGAGAACAAAGAGGAGAAGGCCAGGCCGCAAAGGACCACCGGATTTAATATGACCTTGAAATGAATCGGGTGCAATTCAATGACTACATTAATTCTTATTATTAGTTTGGAATTTCCGCCACACTATAACAAGAAAACCATATAAATATGGCGGCTGGTTCAATTTATAGAGTTGGGTTTGGAAACAGGATTCTGTTTTGTGCCCCTTTCCAGAAAAGGGTCAACCGTGGGGAGGACTTACAGACCTAGAAGCCACCAGAGAAAGGCAGAGATGCTCTCCTCATCTTCACTCGAACCCGACACAGAGCTCTACAAGGGGGGGGGAAGAGAGGGAGGGAAGGAAGGAAGGAAGGAGAGGAAGGAAAGAAGGGAAGGGAAGGAAGAAGGAAGAAAAAGGAGGGAGGAAGAAAGAAAGAATGGATGGATTAGTGGAAGAAAAGGGGGGAAGGAAGGAGAAGGAGTGAAGGAAGGAAGAAGAGGGAGGGAGGAAGGAAGAAAAGGGAGGGAGGAAAGAAGGGAAGGAGGGAGGGAGGGAGGAAAAAAGGACAAGAGACAAGAATGGATGGATTAATGGAAGAAAAGGGGGGAAGGAAGAAGGAGTGAAGGAAGGAAGGAAGAAAAGGGAGGGAAGAAGGAAGGGAGGAAGAAAAGGGGGGAGGAAGGAAGAAAAGGGAAGGAGGAAAGAAGGGAAGGAGGGAGGGAGGAAGGAAGAAAGGACAAGAGAGAAGAATGGACAGATTGATGAAGAAAAAGGGAGAAGAAAGGGAGGGAGGGAGGGAGGGAAGGAAGAAAGGAAGGAAGAACAAGAGGGGGAGAGGTATGAGAGAAAATGGATGGATTGATGGAAGAAAAGGAGAGAAGAAAGGGAGGAAGGAAAAAGACAGACGGAAAGGAAAGGAAAGGAAAAAAGAAAGAAAGAAAGAAAGAAAGAAAGAAAGAAAGAAAGAAAAGAAAGAAAGAAAGAAAGAAAGAAAGAAAGAAAGAAGAAAAAATGTCAGCTCCTGCAATTGATCTCTTCTTACAAGATTCATCAACAGGCATCACATTCGCATCAAAGATTATAAACGAGCGCAACTGATACATGACTGCAAATACCACCCATAAAATGCAGCCCTGGAGGGAAGGTTTCCCCAAATCCCACCTCGAGAAAGAGAGGATTTGCGAGACCTCAGCACCCCCTCTCCCTTTTCCCTCCTCCCTGCTCTCACGCTAGTCCTCATGATCTCCAGAAAAGATGGCGGCTTCTGATCGGCCGCTCCAGGCAGTCGACTTCCAACAATTCGCTCAAGTGACCGTTCGAAGCCGTAACAGCACCGAAAAAAGGGACTGAGGGCCGGGTTTTTTTTCTGCACTTACAACCATAAAAGTTGTGTGGGGCGGGGGAAAGTTAACCGTCTGGCTTAGCTACATAAATTTTGGGCTGAATTGCAGTTGTCAAGTGGAGGGCGAAGCTGTGTGATCGTAAGAAGACGAACCCTTTTAGTTCTTGGGTTTCAAATTCTCCTTTCCTCTCCTCGTTCTTTTTCTGTCTTTCCCTTCGGTCTCCTTAACTTTCTCTACCTGCCAATTTTTTAACTGGGCAAGTCCTCGGGGACTTTGATTTGCTTTTATTATATTTGTCTTAGTCGTTGTATTTAATTTTTTTTTTCTTCTCTGCTGTTGGAATTGCTTTGCGGACCAATAAATCAACTTAAACAAAGAGAAAATTCCAATAGGGAAAAAAAAATGAGAGCTTCCCCTGCTTTTATTTTAATTTTTTAATGACTCCCTGGCCTTTTCTGCACACAGGTGCAATGTTCCAGCTTTAAAATCCATTGAAAAAGTCACGAAAATATCCCTAAAACAAAACAAACTAGACCAGGTGGTCTACCTGACTGGGTTTAAGCTAGTCTGGGCTGGCCTTGGCCCACCTGGCCAGGTAAACGATGAAGCCGCAAAGAGGGGCAAGATCCAGTTTGCGGCCAATGTCCTTCTACCGTGTGATATGTATGAATTACATATTAAGAGTTACACCTGCGAAAATGAGAACCATGAGTAATGCCATATTTATCTGGGCTGGTGGTGAGATTTGCCAACTCGCCCAACTGCGCCGAATCTTAACTACCGGTCCGTCAGAACCGGTGCGAACCAGCAGCAGCCCACCTCTGACTGTGGGGCATGCTGGGATGCACGTCTCACCTTGGAAGACACAACAGGTATTTAAGAGGGAGAAAAACGGGACTTACCAGTTCTTTGGCTGACATGAGAGTACAGGTGAAAATGCCCAGAGAGACCAAAGCGATAGAGATGTATTTGGAGACGGTGTACCTGAGAACAAGAGAAGGAAGGGAGACCTTGAACAGAAAGGAACCGAACCGCCCGAAACCCTCCGCTCACCTTTGCACGGGGAATCCTCCAAGCTTTGAGAATCTCAACTTTGGTAGCAAGGAAGAAACAGCCAGTTTGGTGAAGGCGCCTGGCTAAAAGAGAGGAAGAAGTGAGTTCTAGTCCTACCTTAGGCAGGAAAGCCGGCTGGGAGAGTTTAAGCCACTGTTTCCTGGTGATTGGCCCAAAGTCACCCAGGTGGCTTTCATGCTTAAGGCAGGACTAGAACTCACCGTCTCCTGGTGATTGGCCCAAAGTCACCCAACTGGCTTTCCTGCCTAAAGTGGACTAGAACTCACTGTCTCCTGGTGATTGGCCCAAAATCACCCAACTGGCTTTCCTGCCTAAAGTGGACTAGAACTCACTGTCTCCTGGTGATTGGCCCAAAGTCACCCAACTGGCTTTCCTGCCTAAAGTGGACTAGAACTCACCAACTCCTGGTGATTGATCTAAAGTCACCCAGCTGGCTTTCATGACTAAAGTGGGACTAGAACTCACCGTCTCCTGCTGATTGGCCCAAAGTCACCCAACTGGCTTTCCTGCCCAAAGTGGACTAGAACTCACTGTCTCCTGGTGATTGGCCCAAAATCACCCAGCCAGCTTTCATGCCTAAGGCAGGAATAGAACTCACTGTCTCCTGATGATTGGTCCAAAGTCACCCAAATGGCTTTCATGCCTAAAGTGGGACTAGAACTCACTGTCTCCTGGTGATTGGCCCAAAGTCACCCAAATGGCTTTCATGCCTAAAGTGGGACTAGAACTCACTGTCTCCTGGTGATTGATCTAAAGTCACAAAGCAAGTTTTCATGCTTAAGGCAGGACTAGAACTCACACTCGCCTAGTGATTGGCCCAAAGTCACCCAGCCATCTTTCCTGCCTAAGGCAAAACTAGAACTCACCGTCTCCCGGTTTCTCGCCTGGCGATTTCACCACCAAACCCAACTGGCTCTCTCTTGGTCCCTAAAGAATGGCTCCTTCTTCCATAGCAACCACAGACAGGACCCTCCCTCGCACCCTTTAAATCCCACACGCCCCTCTCGGAATAACAGCAGCAAAGCCAAATCTCAGCACTACGGCTCCCATTTTTGGTTTTCCATTGCAGTAGGGCAGTGACGGCGAACCTTTTCGTTGTGGTGTGCCGAAAGCGCGTGCGCGTGCAGGGCCCACAATGCAATGCGCCCCATCCCCCCTGCGCATGCGCACGCAACACTCCCGCCCTTCCCCCTTACCTGCACTGTGCACATGTGTGCCTCCCAACTGATTTTCGATCCATTTGAGGCCTTTTCGTCCTTGAGGGAAGCCTCTGCAGCCTCGGGAGGCTGAAAAATGGGCCTTCCGGAAATACCGGAAGTGCCCGTTTTCAGCCTCCGGAGGGCCTCTGAAGCCTGGGGCAGGCCGTTTTCTCCCTCCTGGGGGCTCGAGGGAAGTCTCTGCAGCCTCGGAAGGCCGAAAAATGGGCCGGTTTCGTCACTTCCAGTATTTCCGGAAGGTCCATTTTTTTTTCAGCTTCCCGAGGCTGCAGAGGCTTCTCTCGAGCCTCCGGGAGGGCGAAAACGGCCTCAAATGGGCCGAAAATCAGCTGTGAGGCACACGCACGCGCAGTACAGGCAAGTTTGGCTGGGGCTCGCGTGCCCGCACAAATGGCTTTGCATGCCATCACGGGATTAGGGGGTCTCTTTGAGGACGACAAGAACATCTCGTTCCCAAGCATGGTCCTTCCCACATACCAGTCTGGCCCCACCCCTTCCAGAAGACAAGACCCCCCCTCAAGATTACTTAATTCCCTCCCCGTAAACCCCCATAATTCTCTCAGAAAACCAGGAAGTCGGGTTGATGTCCCCGACTCTCCAATTTTGAAAAGAGCTCCAAAGTTGAGGTCAAAACCAGAGCGACTTGGAGGCTCTTGAAATCTTCCTAACCAACAGGTAGTCCTCGACTTACAGCCACAACTGAGCCCAAGATTTCTGTTGCTAAGCGAGGCAGCTGAGATTTGCCTGAGGCCGTGACCACGCTTTGCCACAGCCGTTAAGCGAATCACCGCCATCGTTGAGTGAGTCACACGGTTGTTAAGCGAATACGGCTTCCTCCCTTGGCTTGCCAGAAGGTCGCAAAAAAAGGGAATCACATGGCACACACCTGCCCCCTGGGACACCGCAACCGTCATAAATAGGCGTCCGTGGGCAAACGTCTGAATTTTGATCACGTGCCCACGGGGAAGGCTGCAAAGGTCCTAAGCGTGAAAAACGGACCCACGTCGCTTTTTTCAACAGCATTTGATCTCTCAAATGAATGGTTGTGTAGGTAGATTCTCAGTCCTCCAGGTCATAGTTGTCCCAAAGGTGCTTTTTTCTCAAGAGGCAGCTGGACTTTCTGGTTTTTTTTCTTGGAAGACGTTTCGCTCCTCATTTGAGAAACTTCCTCAGTTCTGATCGGATGGTGAAGAATGGCAGGATTGATATTCCTTGCAGACAGATGTGCATCCTTTTTAGAGGGTCGTTGAGGCCACTTGGAGGTTTATCTGAGTCTTCAGGGTCACACCTGAGTGGTGCAAATGGGTGTGGAGCCTTCTGACTGGATGGTGGGGAATGGAAGGATTGATATTCCTTGCAGACAACTGGTCATTTGCATCCTTTTAGACGGTCGTTGAGGCCACTTGGAGGTTTCTCTGTGTCCTCAGGGTCACCTGGGTGGTGCAAATGAGTGTGGAGCCTTCTGACTGGATGGTGGGGAAGGATTGATACTCCTTGCAGACAGCTGGACATTTGCATCCTTTTTAGAGAGACGTTGAGGCCACTTGGAGGTTTCTCTGTGTCCTCGGGGTCACCTGAGTGGTGCAAATGGGTGTGGAGCCTTCTGACTGGATGATGGGGAAGGAAGGATTGATACTCCTTGCAGACAGCTGGTCATTTGCATCCTTTTAGAGGGTCGGTGAGGCCACTTGGAGGTTTCTCTGTGTCCTCGGGGTCACCTGAGTGGCGCAAATGAGTGTGGAGCCTTCTTGGAAATGCTGAAAGGACCGTGTTGTAGACTGGGGATAGAGGACGCCATTTCCTTCCTTCTCTGTTGAGAGAGGGATGTTCAATTTTGAGATAGATGGCCTCTTGGACCCCTCTTTCAAACCAGGGGTCCTTCTCTGTCCAGAATGTGGACTTTGCTGTCTTCCAAAGAGTGGCCTTTTGTCTTATAAATGCAGGCGCTGAATCTAATCCTGATGGGTTTGTTCTGCTAGGTGGCGCCATGTGTTTGTGAAGTGGCAGTTTTGTTTCCCCAGTGTACAGATCTACCCATAGCTCACTCCATTGTACTGCATAGGCCTCGTTGCTCAGTTAGTGACGAAAAATCACAATGAAAAGAAACAATGAAGCCCAGTTGCCTCTAGAAAAGAGCACCTTGGGGATAAATGAACAGTTGTAAGTTGAGGACTGCCTGTACATGCATGGTCCTTCGGGCCCAACCCCAAGGAAAAGCCATGAACCCGTCCCTCACTGTGAGGACCCGGGGTGTGGCACAAAAGCCCTTTTTAAATCCTGTTTTCCCAGCTGCAGCTAATGAAGGGAATCAGGGCCCCTTTCTCCCCCGTAACCCATGTTGCTCCCTTCTCTGTTCCTCCCTGTGTGCCCTAGGATGAAGAGGGGGTGGGCCTGGGCCTTCTTTTGAAGGCCCAGCCGGATTGTGCCTTTTCCCAGTTTCCTCCACAGCCACCGGAGCCATACTCCCACTCCCTGTCAGCTGCTCAATCTCCGCCTCAGAATCAGATTCCAACAGGGGCTTCACACTGGTGAATGGCCAGAGTCTGGTTTCGTGGCTACCGGAAGAAGCAGCCATCTTACCTTTTCTTCAGAATGATAATCCCTAGTGCCATGCTGGCTATCAAAGAGCCCTAGAGGGAAAGAAATAGAGAAGAAGGGTTTTAAAAAAAGCTATCAGGATTCTGGCAGTTACCCCCAATTTAAATCATGAGTCTCAAACCAAACATCCGAAACTTTAAAAAGGATTTCTTGGGAATTAACAGGCCGGCACTGCCTGGGTGTATCGTAATTCATATCCTCCAATGAGACACATCCATAGCTCAGAGTCATCAATCAGGCTCTCCAGTTAGAATTTTGCAGCCCGAAACTTCGGTCACCTAGTTACTATCTTTGAGAACATTTATGGAATGCACTTTCGGTTTGCAAGCTGCCGCACTGCTCCCCCCTCCCTTTCTGTTGGCAACTCTAAAAAGTCCAGAGAAATATTTTATGAGTTGATAATAGCCATTGGGATAATACAGGTAGTCCGTGACTTACAACAGTTCATTTAGTGACCGTTCAAAGTTATAACGGCACTGAAGGAAAAAAGCGACTTATGATGGTTTTTCACACTTATGACTAAATTAGGATGTAAATCTTTGGCTGAAGGTCCGGGTGGGCCTCGACTTACAACCGCAATCAAACTCAATGTTTCTTTTGCTGGAGCAAGACATCTTTTTAAGTGAATTTCACCCCATTTTACGACCTTTTTTGGCCACAGTGGTTAAGTTAACCTATCTTAACCCCTGCAATGGTTAAGATAGGTCAGTGGTAGCTAACCTTTTTGGGCTCCTGTGCAAAAAAATTGTGCACGCATTTAGCACGCGCGCACTGACATGCCAGCACCCAGAATGCAATGCGCGTCCTCACATCCCCTGCGTCTGCACGTGCAATCTCCCCTTCTGCTTAACTGCACTGCACCTCACAGCTGATTTTTTGGCTTCCAGAGGCTTGGAAAAAGCCTCGGCAAGGCTTTTCAGGATGAATAATAGGCCCGTTTCATCACTTCTGGTATTACAGGCCTATTATTCATCCTGAAAAGCCGTGCAGAGGCTTTTTCCAAGTCTCTGGGAGGCTGAAAAAGGCCTCAGACCAGCTGAAAAATCAGCTGTGAGCCGCACGCATGCACAGTGAGGTAAGTTTGCCTGTGGCTTGTGTGCTGGCACAAATGGCTCTGCGTGCCACTTGTGGCGCACGTGCCATACGTTTGCCATCACGGAGATAGGTTAAGTGAATCGGGCTCCCCTACTGATTTCGTTGGATAGAAGGTCGCAAAAGGGAATCACGTGACCTTGAGACACAGCAACGGTCGTAAGTAAGAACCAGTGGCCGAGCATCTGAATTTTGATCACATGACCACGGGGGATGCTGCAACGGCAATTGGTGTGAAACCCGGTCATATGTCACTTTTTTTCAGGGCCGTTGTAACCTTGAATGGTCACTACATGAAGCATTGTAAGTCGAGGACTACCTGCATCGGATATCTTTTGCAGGTTAAGAAGGTTGGGGGTAGATATAGTCACTATATGGGCATTAAACTGAAGATTACCACAGGTAATCCTCAATTTAGTACAGGTGTACAGGTGACTTTGGGCCAACAATCAGGAGCTGATGAATTCTAGTCTCGCCTTAGGCCTGAAAGCCAACCAGGTGACTTTGGGCCGATCACCAGGAGACGGTGAGTTCTAGTCCCGCCCTAGGCATGAAAGCTGACTGAGTGACTTTGGGCCAATCAGCAGGAGACGGTGAGTTCTAGTCCTGCCTTAGGCATGAAAGCTGACTGAGTGACTTTGGGCCAATCAGCAGAACCCGGTGAGTTCCAGTCCCGCCTTAGGCATGAAAGCTGAGTGACTTTGGCCCAATCAGCAGGAGACGGTGAGTTCTAGTCCCGCCTTAGGCATGAAAGCTGGCTGGGTGACTTTGGGCCAATCACACTCTCTAAGTCCAACCCACCTCACAGAGCTGTTATTGAGGAATAGGAAGAAGTATTAGATATGTCCATCTCCTTGAGTTATTAATAAAAAACATTAAAGGTGGGGTACAAACAAATAAATATTAAAACCTGGAATAAAATCTCACCGATCTAAATATCATATGCAGGGGCATCGCGATGTTCAGGTTGAGGGCATAGTTGTTCACCACACTGACTGTGAAAAACATGCCCACCATAATGAGGTAGAACCTAGAAAAAAGAGAAGTCCAAAATTATTCACCTGTTCTGACCTCAGCTTCCCCAAAAAGCACAAAGCAGACTCTTTGTCCTGGCAAAACTCCTTTTATTAAACGAAGGTGAATTTCTTGCATTCACCTTCAGCCCTTTATAGGCCTGGCATGTTTGTCTTTCAAGGGTCTGATTAGGAGCACAGGCCTCATCTCGCCTGGAGAGCTGCCAAGGAACTATTTCCAAACGCAGTGCTGACAAGGAAGGACTCGGCACAGAGACTCTGGGATGCACAGACAGATCTTCCCGCGGCTGCAACGAACGAATGGTTTCCTGCAAAATCCTCCTCCCCTTTTGCTCCTCTTTTGGGAGGGGAGGGGCCATTCGGTGTCCACCTGTGGCCTTACTTCCTTGTTCCTTAGCTGTTCCCTTCTTCTGGCAGCTCTGCTCATACGCACACTGGAAACAGGCTCCAGCTGTTCTTCTACCCCACTGATCTCTGACTCCAAAGGCAGCTAACTGTCGAACGGCCCTGGCCCCAACTCTGCCTCCGACGCAGAGCCCTCCTCAGAGCCTTCCTCAGCCTCCAGGACTGGCCCAGGTTCCTCCCCAACCTCCTCACTGTCTGACTCTGCTGCCAACTCCGCTAGCCACCTGTGGGCCACAACATCACCTTCCAAGTTAGGTGGGATGTGAGTTTTCTGGAAGGCGGCCCCCTCCCCATTTGAAATCCTCCCGGACTTCTACCCAAAGCCGAAAGAAGGGATCACAAATCAAATACAGATAGTCTTCAAGTGACTGTCGTTAAATGAATCTGGCTTTTCCCCCCATTGGCTTTGCTTGTCAGGTCGCAAAAGGGGAACATGTGACCTCGGGATGCTGAAAAACCGTCATAAGTACATGCCAGTTGCCAAGCCTCTGAATTTTGATCACGTGACCATTGGGGAAGGCCAGAACAGTTATAAGGGTGAAAAAACAGTTGTTAAGTCACTTTTCTCAGTGCCATTGTAACTTCGAGCTGTCACTAAATGAACTGTTGTAAGTCGAGGACTACCTGTAGTTTGTTGTTACAGAAATGGGTAGCATTCACTAATTAAAAAGCTGAGATTGTAGTTATATTTTGCACCTCACTGCACTGAAAAAAAAAAGTTGGAAATTGCTGGTTTATTCTTTCTTCCCTGACCCATGAGCTTCTTTCCTTTTCCTTCCTCATTTCCCCGTTAACTTTATTTTCAGCTGTATTTTATATTAGGACAAAGTCGAATAAAAGTTATATTTAAAAACAAAAGAGATTGGCCGTATCTGACAGGAAAAATGAGCTGTTTTCCTTGCCCTTCCTCATTTCCTCATTATCTTTACTTTCAGTTGTAGTCTATATTAGGATCAACTCGAATAAAAATTCTATTTCAAAACAGAAGAGATCGGCCGAACCTGATGGGAATTGTGGGCGGTTTCCTTCCAAAGTTTGCTTCGAAGACGAAACCTTCCAAAGCTATAAAGAAGAACTGGGAGAACGTGATCAAATTCCCGCTTCCTGGAAATTCCCTGCGTTGGAGATAAGACAAAGAAGAAAAGAACGTCACAATTTTTCTGCAACTTTGGGGGAAA
Organism: Pseudonaja textilis; assembly: GCF_900518735.1. The sequence goes on from NW_020769565.1 coordinate 230,967, forward strand.
AAAAAAAATCTTGTACAAACCGAATACAGTAGCTTTTCTCCCCCTAAGTTGGAAATAAAAATAAGAAATATAACCAAGCAAGAAAAAGGCAAAAAAAAAAAAAGCAGCTCAAATGCCATGCGCTTTTGGCAAATGGAAGTGATCGAGACTCAGAAAAAAATAAATGTAATAAGAGTGTTGTGGTACAACTGTGAAAACAATAGTTATAATTGGGATGTACAATACTATGTAGGTCAGGGGTGTCCAACCTTGACAACTTTAAGACTTGTGGACTTCAACTCCCAGAATTCCTCAGCCCACAAGTCTTAAAGTTGCCAAGGTTGGACACCCCTGATGTAGGTAAAAGAGACTACACTGTATGACTACACTGTGTTGTGATCCGCCGGCGGCCAGCGGAGATGGCAGCAGAGTTGGACAGTGGGGAAAAACATGGGCCAGGCCAGGAGTCTGGGGAGGACTCGGACGAGGGATCTGCGTCCGACACAGATATGGGGCCGGGGCCATCTGGGAGTTATGTGTGAACTCCGGAGCCTCCAGAATCTGACAGCAGTGAGGAAGAGGAACAGCAGGAGCCTGTTCCCAGTGTGCGCATGCACAGAGATGCCAGAAGGCAAGAACAGTTAAGACAAAAGAGTCAACTCCGGAGTAAGGCTTGGAGATGATTGGCCCCGCCCATAAAACATAAAGGAAGAGCAAAGAGACAGGAGCCTTTGCAGGAAGCAACTTTGTTCGTTCTGGTCTGTTTAAAATCTGAAGCTCCGTGTGGACTTTGTGCTCCGTTTGGCCTCGTACAGCTAATTGGCAATTTAGTCATTGGCAGCATTTCAAGGGAGATAAAGGTGGGTGCTTATCAGCCTTATCCCGAAGGACTGTGGCAGACTTCCATAGGACTATTTTTTAAAAATAAATTTTATTGAACAAAAAAGGGGAAAAAAATTTAAAAACAATGAATGTGGTGTAATCCTCCTGACACACCTAGTACCCAAATTTATCCCCTATATGTTGGAAATGTGTTAAGGAAAATGAGTCGTATTATCATGTATGGTGGAATTGTAGAAAAGCCCAAAACTTTTGGCACAAGATCCAGAGATGGTTAGAAGAGATGTGTGAAATTAAAATAAAATACAAAGCGGATTTTTTTTTTTAATTGGGAATCAATTTCGAGAAATATAATAAAGATATAATATCTCTAATAATACATGTAATCACAGCTGCAAGATTAATTTACGCCTCAAAATGGAAATGAAATACCAGAGGAAATAGAAATAATTAGAAAAAAATTGGACATGTGCAGAAATGGACAAATTGACACAAGAATTAAAAAATAAAGACGAATTCGAACATTATAAAATATAGGAAAAGTTTTACCACTGGTTGGAAAAAAGGAAGGATCAGGAGTATTAAAAATGACTAATGTTAATGTATATATTATATATTATATATCATGTATATAGAATGTAAATATATATTATGTATTATGTATGCATTATTTTTCATATGAATTAGCGATGTAAGACAACTAGGTGTGTCAGGAGGATTACACCACGTTCATTGTTCTTTTTCCGTTGGACTATTCATAAACTGCTTGGGGCTCATTACAGGCTGTGAATGCATATAATTCACGGCTTTTGAAATAAAAACAAGGTTTTTGGGAACAGCATGTGATTGTAACTGTCTCAGGAAGTCTTGGTCAGAACACTATGAAAATAATAATAATGGTTATAACCAGGGTGTATAATACGGTGTATATTTGAAAAGGACTTGATATAGCCAGGATGCTGCCATTGCAAAACTGGAAGTGTGATGTATAATAACAAAAAATGTACATATTATAAAGAAAAAAGAAAATTCCGGAGACTCTGGACTACAGAAAATATCCGTGGTTGACAGACGACAAATTTTGTAGCTCAAGGCTGAACTGAAGGCTCCTTGGTGCTCTCTGAGCTTGGCTGTTTTCTTGCAGACGTTTCATGACCCAACTAAGAAACATCATCAGTGAGAAGGACGGTGGGGGTTTGCCACGCGCACTGATGACGTTATCTAGTTGGGTCACAAGACCCAAGAATGAAGTTCAGAGAGCACCAAGGACCCCACGGAATTTGAATTCATACAAGAGAATCTTTGTAGCCTGGGATTGAACTGTGAGGTTTCTTGGCACTCTCTGAACTTGGTCAGGGGGGGGGGGGGGTGCGACCATTTCGTGACCCACTAGGTAATATCATCAATATCAGAAGAGAAGGGGTTTGCAAGGAGGAGGAGGAGGAGGAGGAAAATTACAATTATGGGGTCCTTGGTGCTCTCTGAGCTTGGTAGTTTTCTTACAAGATATTTCATGACCCAACTAGGGAATATCATCAGTGCTAGAAAGAAGTGGGGTTTGTGGAGAGGAGGAGGGGGAGGAGGAGAATAAGGAAGGGAAGGGAAGAAGGAGGAGGAGGAAGAGAAGAAATGAGGGTTCCTTGGTGCTCTCTTAGCTGGGTTGTTTTCTTGCTGACATTTCATGACCCAACTAGGTAACATCATCAGTGCTAGAAGAGAGGAGGAGGAGGAGGAGGAGGAGAACAATTACAACTGTGGGGTCCTTAGTGTTCTCGGAGCTTGGGGGTTTCCTTACAAGACGTCTCATGACCCAACTAGGGAATATCATCAATACAGAAGAGAATGGGGTTTGAGGAGAGGAGGAGGACTGTAAGGTCCATGGTGCTCTCTAAGCTGGGTGGTTTCCTTGCAGACCCAACTAGGGAACCTGATCAGTGTTGGAAGGGAGTGGAGTTTGTGGAGAGGAGGAAGAGGAGGAGATGAAGGAGGAGAAGATGGAGGAGGAGGAGGAGGACTGTAAGGTCCTTGGTTCTCCCTGAGCTGGGTGGTTTCCTTGCAGACGTTTCATGACCCAACTAGGGAACACCATCCATGGTCCATGAGAGTGGGGTTTGTGAAGAGGAGGTGGAGGCAGAGGAGGAGGAGGAAAAGGACAATGGGATCCTTGGAACTTCCTGAGCGTGGCTATTTCCTTGCAGACGTCTCCTGACCCAACTAGGGAACGTCATCAGTGCCGGAGGTTTGTGGAGAGGAGGAAGAAAAGGAGAACTAGGACTGTTGGGAGGTCCTTGGGGTTCCCAGAGCCCGGCTGGTTTTCTTGCACAGACGTCTCCTGACCCAACTAGGGAACGTCATCAGGGCCAACACCAACCACTTGAATGGCCAGCCAAAGAAACCCGAAGCGGGGCTGCCGTTCCATGCGGGGGAAGGGCGCCCAAGGCCAGCCCAGCCGCCCACCTGGCACCCCCACACTCACCGGATCAGCAGCTCCAGGAAAACCACGTTGCTGCAGCATCCCGCGAAGACCAGCCCCACCGCCAGAGACGGGCGCATCCTGGCCAGCAAAGAGCACCGGGGCGCCCGCAAGCTCCAAGCCGGCACCTTGAGCGGCGCCCACGCTTCCTGCTCCGGCCCCGCTTCGCCCGCCCTCTGCCGCTGTAGTTCTTCAGCGGCATCCCCGCCGGGCAACCTGACGGCGCTCCCGAGCGGAGCGGACTACGCCTCCCAGGAAGCCCCGCGCGCCCCCGCTCTTGTTACACGTGTCCGTCTCTCCGCCAGGCCGGGGCTCCCTTCCGGACGGCTTCCCAGAGGCCTTCTGGGAGTTGGAGTCCTCCGTCCTTCTCAGGGGAAAAACAGGTAAAGTGAACGTGAAAAAGAAAAAAAGGCAAATAGAAGACAGAAAAAAAATGAAAGAACAGAAAGCATGAAATGTTATGTTATGTAATGCTGTTATTATAGCATATTATATATATATTATATTACATTTTATTATTTTATATTATATTTATACCGGTATTTATATCATATATCATATTATACCAATATTTATATTATATTTATACCAGTATTTATATCATATATCATATTATACCAATATTTATATCATATCATATCATATCATATTTATATCATACTATATCATACCATACCATATTATTTTAATATACCAGTATTTATATTATATTACATTATATCAAATCATATCATATCATATCATATATCATATTATATTATATCATACCATATTATATCATATCATACCACACCACACCATACCATACAATATTATTTTATTATACTGGTTATTATGTTATGTTAAGTTATGTTATATCTAATATATATATTACATTACATTGGCATTAAATTACATTACAGCATTGCATTGCATTGCATTGCATTTATAACCATTTTTCACACTTACAACCATTTCGGCATCCCTATGGACACGCGATCAAAATTCAGGCACTTCAAAACTGGCATGTATTTATAACAGTTGAGATGTCCTGCGATTCATGGGATCCCCTTTTTATTTATTTTATTTTATTTTTTATTTGTTAATTGCTTACAAGATAATACGTATAAGTAAAAACATAGTTATGAATACATGGATACATATAAGAAAAAAAAAGAATCAATAGGACAGGGATGGTAGGTACGTTGGTGCGTTTATGCACGCCCCCCTACAGACCTCTTAGGAAAGGGGTGAGGTCAATAGTGGACAGTCTAAGGTTAAAGTTTTGGGGGTTTGGGGAAGAAACCACAGAGTCAGGCAGAGTATTCCAGACATTGGCCACTCGGTTGCTGAAGTCGTATTTCCTGCCATCAAGTTTGGTGCGATTAACCTTGAGTTTGTATCTATTGTTTGCTCTTGTATTGTTATGGTTGAAGCTGAAGTATTCATTGACAGGTAGGACATTGCAATGTATGATTTTATATACTATACTTAGATCAGACCAAAGATGGCGTAATTCAAGGTTTTCTAGGTCTAGAATTTCGAGTCTGGTGGCATAAGGTAGTCTGCAACGAGTAGAGGAGTGGAGAACTCTTCTTGTGAAATATTTCTGGACTTTCTCAACTGTGTTAATATCCGATACGTAATGTGGGTTCCAGACTGATGAGCTGTATTCAAGTATTGGTCTAGCAAATGTTTTGTATCCTCTAGTTAGTAGTGTGATGTTACCAGAGAAAAAGCTACGTAGGAGTAGGTTAACAATTCTTAATGCCTTTTTGGCTATGTAGTTACAGTGGGCTCTAGCACTTAGATCATTAGAGATGAGTATTCCAAGGCCCTTTACAGAGCTTGGATCATCAACAAGATCTTGACTATTCAGCCTGTATTTTATTTTCTGATTTTTTTTTTGCCAATATGTAAGACAGAGCATTTATTTGTTGAGATTTGAAGTTGCCATTTTTTTGACCATTCTGATACATAGTCAAGATCTTTTTGAAGGGTAGCAGTATTGTCTGTGGTATTGAACAGCTTTACATCATCAGCGAAAAGAACGCAGTTGCTATTGATATGATCACAGAGGTCATTTATGTAGAGTATGAAGAGAGTTGGTCCTAGAACACTGCTTTGGGGGACACACTATTGACAGGTGCAGAATTTGATAGGACGCTCCCAATTTTGACCATTTGTTGTCTGTTTGACAAGAATGCTTCTATCCAGTTATGCAGTTGTCCAGAGACACCATAAGATTTTAGTTTTAGTAGTTTGTCGTGTACCACTGAATCGAAGGCTTTACAGAAGTCTATGTAGATTGCGTCTATTGCTTTGCCCTGATCGAGTTGTATCGTCCATATGTTTTTGCAGTGTAAGAGTTGCAGATTACATGATAGTTTTTTCCTAAAACCAAATTGTTTATTAGAGAGTAGGTTGTTTGTTTCTAAGTGGAGGATGATGGATTGGTCAATAATTGATTCCATGACTTTTTGTGACTTTGTGACTGATGGTGTTGCCTAGTTGGGTCATGAAACGTCTGCCGGAAACCACCAAGCTCAGAGAGTACCCAGGACTATAAAGGATTAATGTAAATGACCATACTGTTGCTAGGAAAACTACAAATATATTTCTGGTGTTCATCTCCACCAGAGAGAATCCATACCTTTCTCCTTTTTAGGCTGATCTAAAAAGATCAAAGTAATCTGAGCGTATACCTGTTGTGCGCAACCACTTCTTCTCAAGCAAAGCTTACTTTGAGCCACAAATTCTCTGTGCTGATTCGGATGAATTCTGGTGTCAATCAGGATTATTATTTTTTATTTTTTTAAAAAAAAAGACTTAAATGTCATTTCTGATAGTTGCTTTTAGGAGAAAAAAATATGCAAGCAATTAACTTGGTGGCTCTCTGCCCATAAAGGGTCAGGAGGCAAACCCATATATTAACCTGGACACCCCTTTGATGGCCGGAAGAGAGAAAGCTCTTTGAAGATTATTAAACCTGAACAGAAGGGAGAAATCCATCATTTGTACCCCAGAGATTTGCATTTAATAAACTGTGAAATACCTGGGAGTGTAAATGCATTTTTGATCAGTAGTGCCTGCAACCTTTTTAATAAGACCGGATCCCAAATACATGGTAGGTTGGAGTTGCTTTGAGTTTGACCCTGGTGGGCAGAGAATTCAAGACGAAGAATATTTGCAGAAGGTTGAGAGTTAAAGACTTCCCAGTTCGTTGGACTAGACAGCTTTATAAGAGAAGGGAAACCATCTGTGGACTTTCTATGCACTAAAGATCACAAATGCTTAACAGAGGGATTGGAAGGAATAGAATAGGAAATAGAATAGAATAGGTATAAAAGAATAGGATAGGATAGGAATAGAAAAGAATAGAATAGGGAATAGAATAGAATAAGTATACAACAATAGAACAGAATAGAAAAGAAAAGAAAAGAAAAGAAAAGAACAGAATAGAATAGAATAGAAATAAAACAAGAATAGAATTGAATAGAAAATAGGAATAGAATATGTATAAAACAATAGAATGGGATGGGATGGGATAGGAATAGAATAGAATAGGAATAGAATAGAGTAGGAATAGGAATAAGAATAGAATAGAATAGAATAGAATAAGTATAAAACAATAGAATAGAACAGAATAGAAAAGAAAAGAACAGAAAAGAACAGAACAGAATAGAAATAAAACAAAAATAGAATTGAATAGAAAATAGAAAATAGGAATAGAATATGTATAAAACAGTGGAATAGAATAGAATAGAATAGAATAGAATAGAATAGAATAATTTATTGGCCAAGTGTGATTGGACACACAAGGAATTTGTCTTTGGTGCATAAGCTCTCAGTACATAAAAATACATTCATCAAGAATCATAAGATAGAACACTTAGTGACCATCATAGGACACTAAATAAGCAATCAAATCATACTAGGAAACTAAATAAAACAATATAAATTGTAAAGATACAAGCAACAAGGTTATATAGTCATCAGTAAGAGGAGATAGATAATAGGACGGATGAGAAGAAGAATAGTAATGTGGCCTTAGTAAATAGTTGGACAGTGTTGAGGGAATTATTTGTTTAGCAGAGTGAAGGAATAGAAAACACACAACAGTTGTTCGATTGCTCCTGTATTGTAAACTGAATAGGAGATGCAATTCCATGCATTTGTCATAACCAAAATCCTATAGTTTGGAAAAGACAATAAAGAAACGTTGGGTGCATTAAGGTGTTTATTGTATTTGTGTGTGTATTTGTGCCTCTACCTGTGTGTTTCAGTCCAACATGCTTCAAATTGAATTCTTCCCCAGAGGCACTTTTGACAACCAGTTCAAATCTCAGTCTCTTTGTGTGCTGAATTACATTGCAGCTGCATGGTGTCCATCCCACATCCGGTCTATTTTTTTCCTCTTCCTCTTTTCTTCTCTTCTTTCCTGATCACTTAATGTTGTCGGGTTTAGGGAGAAAATGGTGGGGGGGTGGGGTGGGGAATGGCAAAGAGGTGTTGGAAAAAACGGATGATATGGAAGGTTAAAAGTTTTTGCAGACTCGCTTCTAGGGCAACATATAAATTTAACAAACAAGCAAACGAATAAATATGGACTTTTTTCAGTGCCGTTGCAACTTCAAAGAGTCACTAAATGAGTTGAGAGCTATCTGTATCTCCATTTTTTGAGAGATTACTTGATATCCATCCATCTCTTCTACCTGACTGTCTGTCTGTATATCTATATCAATCGATCAGTCGATCGATCTCTATCAGTCTATCTCTCTCTCTCTCTCTCTCTCTCTCTCTCTCTCTCTCTCTCGGTCGGTCTATCTATCTATCTATCTATCTATCTATCTATCTATCTATCTATCTCATCTATCATTTATATATGTCTATCTGTCTATCCATCTATTGTCTATCCATCTTCAATCTATTCATCTAACTTTCTTCTATCTATTCATCTATTTTTCTTCTATCATCTATCTATATCTGCCTCTGTCTCTCTCTCTGTCTGCCTATCTATCTATCTATCTATCTATCTATCTATCTATCTATCTATCTATATCTATCTCTACCTACCTACCCATCCATCCATCTATCCATCTATATTATCTATCCTCTGTCTATCATATTATCTATCCTATCTATCTCTCACCATCTCTCTCTCTCTATCCTAGATGGATATAGGATATTATCTATCCTCTATCTCTACTGTATCTATTTATCCATCTCCATCTATCTATCTATCTATCTATCTATCTATCTATCTATCTATCTATC
>NW_020769565.1:272449-284315 GCF_900518735.1 Pseudonaja textilis
AGGTTGTTGGGGGCCATAGGCTGACTCTGTAAAACCGCTTAGAGAGGGCTGTGAAAGCACTTGTGAAGCGGTGTATAAGTAGTCTAAGGGCTCTCGCTCTTGCTATTTTTTCACGTTCATCCTTACTCAGAGGTTTCCACCTTGGAAAATCCGGAGGACTGTGGAAGTAAAAAAATAAAACCTGGAGGACTATGGAAGTTGAACATGAAAAATAAACCCATGAAGAGCACCAATGGCTCAGCTACCTGTTACTTTGAAAATGGGGCGTATGTATGTGTGTGTACCTAGTTATTAATACACACACACACACACACACACACACACACATACACAAATGGGAAGTCACAACTGCCAGATCTCAAACCGGGGTTGGCCTTCATACGCATTGAATCTAGGATGTACCGTAATCTCTGGATGCAAGCAAAATGTTATGTTATTATTCCCAAGGCAGGTAAATCCTCAAGTTACAACAGTTCACTTTTGTGACCCAAGTTACAATGGCCCTGAAAAAAAAGTCGCTTTTCATACAGCGTCCCCGTGGTCATGTGATTTACATTCGGGTGTTTGACGCTGACTCACATTTATGACAGCAGCGGTATCCCCCGGGGGGGTCATGCGATCCCCATTTGCGACTTTCTGACAGGCAAAGCCCAAAGAGAAAACCAGATTCACTTAACAACCATGTGAACTCATGGAACAACTGCATTGATTTGCTTAACAACTGTAACATGGTGCTGTTCTTCTTCCCTCTCCACCTCTACCTCCCCCCCCATCCTCCTCCTCTTCCTCCTCTCCACAAACCCCACTCTCATGTAGCACTGATGATATTCCCTAGTTGGGTCATGAAACATCTGCAAGAAAACCACCAAGCTCAGAGAACATCAAGGACCCTATGTGATTAGGTATTCTCAAGTATAGTATCATTGTTTTTTTAAAAAACCCGATTTAAATTATTATTTTATTGGTCCAAAACCCTCTTCAAAGGTCTTAATGAAAGAATGAGTCAGGCATGGGGGCATTAATTAACCTCATACTTTTATAATTCGCTGTTCTTACATTACTATACAAACCGGCTCTTGTTATTTCAAGCGTCTCCGGAATTTTTAATGGAGCTCTCTATGCAAATATTATGTCTCAATATATAACTGTGCGCGAATGATACTGTGGGTTTGTAAAATTATGAATTAGAGCACATGAAAAGAAGCATATTGGGGTAATCGTGTAGAAAATGGTGTGTAATTGGACATCTCTGTGTGAAGACTATTGAAAAAAGATTTGCAAAGCAATGTACAAAAAAGAGAAATGAATTTGTACCCGAACAAAGAAAACTATTGTAGAAATATTAAGATTCATCTATTCCTAGTAATGAAATGACCTTTCAGTTGTAAATAAGAAGAGAAATAAAACAAGAATAGAATAGAATAGAATAGAATAGAATAGAATAGAATGGAATGGAATGGAATGGAATGGAAGGGAAGGGAAGGGAAGGGAAGGGAAGGGAAGGGAAGGGAAGGGAAGGGGAGGGGAGGGGAGGGGAGAGGAGAGGAGAGGAGAGGAGAGGAGAGGAGAGGAGAGGAAGATAATTCCTTATTGGCCAAGTGTAATTAGACACACAAGGAAGAAGAGAAGAGAAGAGAAGAAAAGAGAAGAGAAGAGAAGAGAAGAGAAGAGAAGAGAAGAGAAGAGAGAGGAGAGAATTCTTTATTGGCCAAGTGTGATTGGACATACAAGGAAGAGTAGAGTAGAGTAGAGTAGAGTAGAGTAGAGTAGAGTAGGATGCCAGAATTGGAAGGGACCTTGGAGGTCTTCTAGACCAACCCCCTGCTAATGCAGGAAATCTTGTATCATTTCAGACAAATGGTTACCTAATCTCTTCTTAAAAACTTCCAGTGTTGGAGCATTCACAACTTCTGGTGCCAAGGAGTTCCAGTGGTTAATTGTTCCTAATTGTTCAGAAATTTCTCCTTAGTTCCAGGTTGCTTGTCTCCTTGATAAGTTTTCATTTGCATAAATGCTAATGCCTGAACCGACATTCACAGAACCTTTGCTACCCCCAGATAAAATCAACTGTGTGAAAACATTCAGGTAGTCCTTGACATACGACCATAATGAAGATTAGAAGTTCTGCTGCTAAGCAAGATGGTTGTTAAGTGAGTCGCCTCCCATTCGGCGAGCTATTTGACCACAGTTGTTAAGCAAATCACTGCAGTTAAGTAAATCACATGGTCGTTAAAGGAATTGGGCTTCCCCGCCTCATTGACTTTGCTTGTTGGAAACCAATTGGGAACGTCACAAAATAGTGATCACGGGCCCCCCGGGAACCGTCATAAATACACACCGGTTGCCAAGGACTCAAATGTTGATCATGTGACTGTGGGGAATGCTGGGATGGTCATAAGTGCGAGGAGCACTCCTTGGTCATTTTTTTCAGTGCTGTTGTAATTTGGAACGGTCGCTAAACAGGTTGTGATGACCCGGGGCGTGAGACAAAAATAACAAAGTCACAGAAGTAGAATAAATTCCTTTTAATGCCTCCTACTTGGGCCCCAATGTCCAATTATCCTTGGTTGGATATCAAACTCTTCCAAAAACAGTCTATGAAGAGAGTAAATCAGTCCGAAACCAAAGTAAAGATAATTAGAAATAAAAGAAACCTCACTGAAGTAATTAACATGGCAGCCAGGATGATAAATTACAGACTTCCAAAAGATAACACAGCACCCACAGTTGGGAGGACGCCAAAACCCAGATAAGCCTCGACAAAGATAATGTACACTTTGCTTCCAGCAACGAGCTGTGTGCAAACGCCCCACTTATATCCTGTTCTCCCTGCTGCAACTAATGAAAGGGATTAGGGCCTTTTTCTCTCCCATAAGCCATGTTGCTCCCTTCTCCGTTCCTCCCTGCGTGCCTTAGGACAGGGGTCGCCAACCTTTTGGGACCTCAGGGACCACCAAACTCATAATTTTAGACCCCAGGGACCACTAACTGGTTCTGTGGGCGTGGCCTAATTTGTGGGTGTGGCTTGGTGGTCATGTGACTGGCTGGGCATGGCTTGTATGTAAATATTATAAATATTTATATAAATATTGAATTCTTTATTAAAAAAGAGCACCATTTACCCAAAATCAGGCAAAGCAGGCAGGCAGATTGAGTTGCTGACAGAATCACAGATTCATTCAGAAATCGATCTATCTGCCATCGGCTAGCTCAACCTGTCACATAAAATTTGCTTGCTGTGAGTCTGCACTGAATAATAGAACCTTCAGTCCTAAAAAAGGTTCGGCTGTGCTTAAAAGGAGAGCCGAAGATCTAAAGACTAGCTAGAAAGCAAGAAATCCAACCATTTCCTGCTTCCTAGCTAATCTAAATCTATCTATCTATCTGCCATTGGCTAGCTCAGTCTGTCACATAAAATTTGCTTGCAAGCAAACTCATAAAATTTGCTAGCAAACAAACTCACAGAATTAATTCAAAACACACCATGTATGTAAATATTGAATTTTTTATTTTTAAAAAAGCAACTTTTATCCAAAATCAGACAAAGCAGGCAAATTGAGTTGCTCACAGAATCATTCAGTGATCTATCTATCTGCCATCGGCTAGCTCAGTCTCTCAAATTTGCTTGCACTGAATTTGCTTGCAAGCAAACCTTCTGTCCTAATGGAGGTTCGGCTGTGCTGAGCTGAAGATCTAAAGACTAGCTAGAAAGCAAGAAATCCAACCATTTCCTGCTTCCTAGCTAATCTAAATCTCCCAGCACAGCAGAACAGGTGATGGTTGGAAAAAGGAAAAAAGAGCAATTTAGCAGGCAAGCTTGCCAGGTAAGGAGTGAGTGGGCGGGGAGTGTTCCCACGGGCCACGTGGGCCGCGCAGCCTTGTGTTTCTGCGCAGTCTGGATTAATTGCTTTGGGAGAGTGCTCTGGGGGTGAGATTTATCTGTGGCCCACCAAAATTTTCTCACAGCCCACCAGTGGGCCGCAGCCCACCGGTTGGCCATCGCTGCCCTAGGATGAAGAAGGGGTGGGCCTGGGTCTTCGTCTGAACGTCCAGCTGGACTGTGTCCTTCCTCCGTTTCTTCCACAGCCACCAGAGCCACACTCCCACTCCCTGTCAGCTTCTCAGAATCAGACTCCAACAAGGGCATGACACAGATCGAGAACTACCAGCTGTCAGGATTCCAGCCATCACCCTAATTAAATCATGAGCCTCGAGCCAAACTTCAAAAATACTTCAAAGGATTTCTTAGGAGCGACATGCTGAAATGACCGTGGTTGTCATGGCCTGGTTCCTGCTAAGACCACGGCTGGATTTCTACCATGTCTAAATCACTAGCTGTCAATCCCCCTTTTTTTTGCCCAGGTTGGTGTGTTTTGTAAATCCAACGTCTTTTTGTTTTTTTAGGGTCCCCGGGGCAGAAGCGGGATGAAAGGAGAGAAAGGAGGAAGAGGAGAATCGGTGAGTAGGATCTTCTGCTCCTAACTGGATCTCTTCCTCGCGTGGAGGAAGATCTGTAGGAATGTTTTTACTCAAGGGAGACAATATCCCTAGTAAGGACAAAGCAGATAACTTTGTAGCCATCATTTATAATTAGTTCCTTGTGCCTTGTGGTTTAGAAGGGCTCACACAAAGCATTCAAAGTGGAGTCTCCAACCTTGGCAATCTTCAGGCCTGTGGACTTCAACTCCCAGAATTCCCCAGCTGGTCATCTCTTTATCTCTCTACCATCTCTCCCACCCCATCCATCTATCTATCTATCTATCTATCTATCTATCTATCTATCTATCCATCCATCTATCTGTCATCTATCATCTAACTCTATCTATCTATCCATCCATCCATCCATCTATCATCTATCGATCTATCTATCAACCATCCATCATCTAACTCCATCTATCTATCTATCTATCTATCTATCTATCTATCTATCTATCTATCTATCTATCTATCTATCTATCTACCTACCTACCTATCTATCTTTCTATCTATCTATCTATCCATCCATCCATCTATCTATCTATCATTCCATAATCCTAACAGAAATAAAGCACAGGAAAAGCTCAGGGGTATGTGGGCGGGGCCAAATGATCGCTGGAACTACCGGTTTGCCTGAACTGATCCGAACTGGTAGAATCCCACCCCTGGGTGTGCCCTTATCTGAGTGGAAACCTAACAAAGAGACTCTCTTTTGATTTTTCCAGGGGAAACCTGGCTTACCTGGTCCAATCGGACTGGATGGTCTACCTGGACTTCCGGGAGCCAAAGGTGAAAAGGTACTTGTCAACATCCAGCTGGAGGATCCAAATAAAAATCCAGCTTCATTCCGTCTCCGGAAATCTTACTGTTGATTGAATACGCTGCTTGGTTAGGTGGTAGCAAAACGAGCTCTGAGGTTCCAGCACCAATTTGTAGGCTTAAACAATAGTTTTCCCAGCCAAACCCTGTCAGAGTTCGCAGCACACCCGACCAGCACACAAGTGAGTAATTCTGCAGGATTCATCTACATAAGAAACGTCTTTATATTCAATACCAGGCAGCAGAAGTCAGCATACAAAATCAGGAATCCAGAAACAGGTGTGGGATTCAGCCGGTTCAGACCGGTTTGAGCGATCCGGTGGTTCTGGTGATTTGTTGGCCCCGTCCACCTGTGCCTGCCCTAGTCTGTCCTATATTTCTGTGCTTTGCAGCCTAGTTGATTTGCGCGGCACAGCGGATTGCGGCGCATCAGCTGTTTTACTCACTGTGGGGTAGGGCACGCTCACCTAACCGGTTGTTACACCGGTTGAATCCCACCACTGCACAGAAGCAAGTCATCATAGAGTAGAGAGATAACAGAGGCGAGAGTTACAGAGGGCAAAGATCCAAGGACAAACCAACTCTTATATACAGTCCCCCATTGGCTGACCTGTTACCATGACTATTCCAGCTCATAATTACTTACCGTATTTTTGGGAGTATGAGACACTCCAAAGTATAAGAAACCCCAAGCTTTTGGGGAGGAAAAGAAGAGTGCAAAAATCGGCCTCCGCCTCCCAGCAATTTGCCTCCTTGCAGCAAACAGCCTGTTTCAGCTTCAGCACAGCCTGATTAGCACAAGCAGCTGATGGTTGGTGGATCAGCCTCCCAACGATCAGCTGTTTCAGGCTGCAGGGATTTCAATTTCCTCTGTGCATCCCATTTTCAGCCTTTGCAAGGTCTATTTTCGGCCTCCATGCGCCCCATTTTTGGCCTGTTCTGTGTGGCAGCGATCAGAATGGGTGTCTGTCTATCTATCTATCTGTCTGTCTGTCTGTCTGTCTGTCTGTCTATCTATCTATTTATCTATCTGTATCTATCTATCTATCTATCTATCTATCTATCTATCTATCTATCATCTATCTGTATCTATCTATCTCTATCTATTTATCTGTATTTATCTATCTCTATCTATCTATCTATCTATCTATCTATCTCTATCTTTTTATCTGTATCTATCTATCTTTATCTATCTATCTATCTATCTATCTATCTATCTATCTATCTATCTGTATCTATCTATCTATCTATCTATCTGTCTGTCTGTCTGTCTGTCTGTCTGTATCTATCTATCTATCATCTACCTATCCACCTACGTGCCTACTCTATCTATCTATCTATCTATCTATCTATCTATCTCTATCTCTGTCTCTGTCTCTGTCTATCTATCTATCTATCTATCTATCTATCTATCTATCTATCTATCTATCTATCTATATCTTCATTGTTTCTAGGGTGAGATCGGAGTCGGACTGATGGGGATGCCAGGATTTAAGGGAACCGAAGGAGATAAGGTAAGCGTTGATTATGTAATAACCAATAATTTCCTTTAATTACGAGTTCAAAATAATATATAGGAACAAACAGAAATATCCTTTGACGGACTATGGAATATTAAACCTCTGGAGCCAGTAGCTGACCTCAAACGGCAGTGAGCAACCAATACAGCTAGTCCTTGACTTACAACCACTCATTTAGTGACCGTTCAAACTTACGACGGCACTGAAAAAAGGAGCTCATGACCGTTTTCCACACTTACGACCGTTGCAGCATTCCCACAGTCACAGGCTCAAAATTCAGATGCTTGGCAACTGGCATGTACTTGTTCTGACCCAACCTGGTTCCAAGAGAACCAACACCAGGGAAAGGCAGCAGCACAACCTTTTAATGTTTCACCTATGAATTCTGTTTCTTCACAGATAAAAGGCTGCTTCCAACTAATTAGCCCCGACAAGAAAGAGCCTGGCCAAGTTTTTGCAAGGCTGGCAAAAAAAACAATGGATAAGAAATAGTTTACAACACAATAGTTTCAAATACTAACTGTAATGTCCACGAGGCTGAGTTTCAAAACATCTTTGCTTCCTGCAAAGAACGTCTGATTCACAGCTGGCTTTTATCTTCTTGAAGGAGGGGGCATTACCTTGCAGCCCTACTCCCGAGTCCCCCGTGCTGCTGCCGCTGCTGTTTCCTGCGAGCAGCCCTGCGTGCATGCGCACTTGGCACAGGCTCCTCGGGAACCTCCTCATCACTGCTGCCAGCCCCCACAATCTCTGAAGGAAGCAGTCCACTCCCTAATGGTCCTGGCCCCTCATCTGAGTCCTCGCTCTCCTCAGCCATCTGCACCTGCTGCCGGCTAACCATAGTAGTACTTATGACGGTTGCAGTGTCCCCTGGGTCGCATGATCCCCTTTTGTGACCGTTCGACAAGCAAAGCCAATGGGGAAAGCCAGATTCGCTTAACAACCCTGTGGCTAATGTAACCACTGCGGTGATTCGCTTAGCAACGGTGGCCAGAAAGGTTGTGAAATGCCCCCCCCCGCCCAAATCACCTCCTTTAATCCACGTCTCACTTTGCAACAGAAATTTGGGGCTCAATTGTGGTTGTAGGTCAAGGACTGCCTGTAAGTCTCCCATCCAGATACCAATCTGGTCTGAACCTGCTTAGCTTCTCAGCTTACTCAAGGTCAAAGAGTTGATGCTAAAACAACTCAGCCATTAAAGAAAAATTAATCCTGTCCCCTCCCACTTTTTGAAAGTGAATTTTATTTTCATTTTTCCTTCCTTTTCCCTTCCTTTTCCCTTCCCCTCTCCTCTGATCCCCCTTCCTTGCCCTTCCCTTCCCTTCCCTCTCCTCTCATCTCCTTTCCTTTCCTTTTGCTCAATTTTTAAATATTTCTTGGTGTATCTTTTCCGTCACTTCTCAGCAAAAAGGAAAGAAAAGAAAAAAACTAACATAGAAATCCTTAACCAAAATAAATTCCCCTTTCTTCCCCCTCTTTCCTTCTTCTTTCTAAATGAAAACTCCACAAAAATAAAAGAAAGCAAACTTAAAAAAAAAAAAAAGAAACGTTGATTCTGGCCAAGGTTTTGGGGAAGAACAGCTGCAAAATTAATACATAAACATTTGATAGCGTTGGAAACATTCTCCCTGGTTCCCATCTGGGGAGCAGTCACCGATGCTGAGAAGGAACAGACATGGAAGGAAGCATGGTAGAAAGTGAGAAAGTGGGATATAATTCAGGATAGGGATGTGGTGGCTCAGTGGTTAAGATGTTTGAATCCCTAGCACCAAGTAACAGAGTAAGCTCCCGTTACTTCTCCCAGCTTCTGCCAACCTAGCAGTTCAAAAGCACGTAAAGAATGCAAGTAGAAAAATAGGGACCCCTTTGGCGGGAAGGGAACAGCGCTCCGTGCGCCTTCAAAGGCGTTTAGTCATGCCGGCCACATGACCACAGAGACGTGTTCGGACAGCGCTGGCTCTTCGGCTTTGTAACAGAGGTGAGCACCGCCCCCTAGAACCAGAAATGACTAACACATATTTGCGAGGGGAACCTTTACCTGTACCTTATAATTCAGGAAGGCAAGAAAAATAGTGGCACAGCTCAAGCGTTCCTGGCTAGCAAGCAAAATTGGGAGTGTGACCTTGAGCCGTTAATGCTTAATTCCCCTTTGAAGCGCCTGTTTTGTTTTCCTGTTTTCCTGGGTTAATCTTGATTAATCTAGGGGTTTATCCTGTCAGGATGGCAGGAAAAGTGAGTTCTGGTGTGCCTTAGCGAGTTATTTTCAACCAGATTCCACTTATATCTTTATTCCTCTATGTAGGAGTTCGTTTTAGCTGGTGTTTTTGCATGGGGTTTGAATATCTTAAAGGGGAAGGGCTGCTTTAAATCTTTTGGCCTTGTTTTAGTGGTTCCCGGAACTGTCCTTTTGGGGTGTACTTCATGCAATAGGATGCAATTGTCTTCTTTATTTGGCTTGCAGGGAGCTATGGGACATCCAGGACCCCTGGGGCCAAAAGTGAGTTTTGTAAGATGGTTTGTTAATTAGTAGACCAGCAAAATACTGTGGACATAATATATTTAGATTTCAGCAAGGCATTCAACGAAGTAGACCACAACCTACTTCTTAGTAAGCTAGAAAAAAAGTGGAATAGATAGCATGACCACTAGATGGACTCGCAACTGGCTGGCAAACCGTACTCAACGAGTAGTCCTTAATGGGTCTAAGTCTACATGGAGGAAAGTAAGCAGTGGGGTGCCACAAGTTTCCATCTTAGGCCCAGTACTCTTCAATATCTTCATTAACAACTTAGATGAGGGAATAGAAAGGGAACTTACCAAATTTGCAGATGATACTAAGCTGGCAGGAATAGCTAACACCCAAGAAGATAGGCTCAAGATCTAGATGGATCTTGACAGACTAGAACACTGGGCCATATCTAACAAATTGAAATTCAATGTAGAGAAAAGTAAAGTCCTACACTTAGGACAAGAAAAACCCAAAGGACACATACAGATTGGGTGAAACCAGGCTCAATAACAGTCACTGTGAGAGGGATCTTGGAGTCTTAGTGGACCACCAGCTAAATATGAGCCAGTCGTGTGCAGCAGCAGCCAAAAAAGCTAATGCAATCCTAAATTGTATTAACAGAGGGATACAATCAAGATCAAGAGGGGTACTAATAGCACTCTATAAAGCCTTAGTAAGACCACACCTAGAGTACTGCATCCAGTTTTGATCACCACATTATAAAAAAGATGTTGAGACTCTAGAAAAAGTACAGGGAAGAGCAACCAAGATAATGAGGGGATTGGAGGCTAAAACATACGATGAACGGTTGCAGGAACTGGGCCTGGCTAGTCTAGGGAAGAGAAGGATCAGGAGAGACATGAGAGCAGTCTTCCAATATTTGAGGGGCTGCCCCAGAGACGAGGGAGGGGTCAAGCTATTTTCCAAAGCACCCGAAGGCCAGACAAAGAATAATGGATGGAAACTGACCAAGGAGAGATTCAACCTGGAAATAAGGAGAAACTTTCTGACAGTGAGAACAATCAACCCATGGAACAGAAGTTGCCCTCGGAAGTTGTGGGAGCTTCATCACTTGAGGCTTTCAAGAAGAGACTGGACTGCCATCTGTCAGAAATGGTGTAGGGTCTCCCGCTTGGGCGGGGGGTTGGACTAGATGACCTACAAGGCCCCTTCCAACTCTGATTCTCCGTTATCTGTTTCCGTTAATATTTCAAAATTAAAGATATCTTTGGCAAAAACCTGAAGATTTTCTGCTGATGGATCTACAAGATGATCCAAAATTAAAATTAAAAAGGAGAAAATAAATTCTCTTTTCTTTTGCTCTACCTCTGACTAGCTTTGGATACTCCATACGGGTAGTCCTCGACTTACAACAGTAATTGATCAGAGAATTGCAGTTAAGCCATGCCGTTGTTAAGCGAGCCATCAAGCCATCAAGACGATGCCTGATATTTACGGCAGTGGTCATTAAATGAATGCCGTGGTTGTTAAGCCAACATTGCAGTCATTAAGGGAAGCCATTTTAGCCCAAGGGAGGTTTTTGTCGAAAACCAGAAGTAATCGTCAGTTTCTGGCAAAAAACACACAACCAAAAATCACAGCTATTTGATTATGGGATGTTGCAAATGGCTGTAGATGGAGGCACTCTTTCATCAGAAGTACCTTTTTATTTATTTTTTATTATTATTATTTCCAAGGATAAAATACAGAATCAAGGGGGGAAAAGGAAAACAAATTACTATACGAAAATAAACAAGCAAAAAAAGAAAATGACAATCCAAAAAGAAAAAGTATATAAAAACAAAATATCAGGCAGGGTTGAATGCGTGAGAAGTACTTCTTTTGGAGTCTGTGGTAATTTCGAATGGTCGCTAAATGAGACTGGTTATAAGTCGAGGGCAACCTGTACTGTATTCCTACCTAGGTAAATATCCAGGTGTAGTTGTGTATGTGTGTTTGTGTGTTTGTGTGTGTAGGTAAACAAGGAACACTGGGCAAAAAGCTGCTATAAATAGTCTTAACTTTTAAAAAAATGAATTATTGTTTTAATTAGCTAAAATTAAATTGTTTTAAATTATTTTTAACTGGCCCGAATCTGACCCGTGTTCTTATGCTTAGTTCTGTTTTTCTAGCAGAAATTTATCCTGAGTAGTTTCAAGAAAGAATGATTCTCTTCTGACTGATTCTCTTTAGGGGGAACAAGGATTTCCAGGGGAAGAAGGAGCCCCTGGTCTAAGGGTAAGAATAACCACAAAGATTTGTTGATTCTTATTATTTTTATTATTTTTTATGAATAACTCAAGGTGGTGAACATATCCAACGGTCCTTCCTCCTCTTATTTTCCTAACAACAACAACAACCCTGTGAGGCAGGGTGGGTTGAGGAGAAAGGACTGGCCCAAGGTCACCCAGCCGGCTTTCAAATCTAAGACAGAACTAGAACTCACCGTCTCCTGGTGATCGGCCCAAAGTCACCCAGCTGGCTTTCCTACATAGGGCAGGACTAGAATTCCCTGTCTCCTGGTGATCGGCCCAAAGTCACC
>NW_020769566.1:98710-112001 GCF_900518735.1 Pseudonaja textilis
GGAGGAGGAGGAGGAGGAGGAGGAGGAGGAGGAGGAAGAGGAAGACTGAAATGTCCTTGCTTCTCCGTGAGCTTGATCATTTTCTCGTAGACATTTCATCACTCAACTAGGGAACATCATCAAATGCTAGCAGTGCTAGCGCCGATGATGTTATCCGGTTTGGATAAGGAAGGATCTGCAAGAAAACTACCAAACTCAGAGAGCACCCAGGTGCCCTCCATCCTCCTTCTCCCCCTAGCACTGATGAGGTTATCTAGTTTGGCTAATGAGATGCCTGCAGGAAAACAAGCCAGCTGGAGAGAACCAAGGATGACATGAGGTCGTCCATCTTGACCTGTGTGAAGTCACTTCCTGTCCCCTCCCCCTGGCAACTGTCAGCTTTGAGACCAGGTGCTCCCACACTGCCACAGTTTGAGCCTGGGAAAGTGGGAGGGGGGAATTGATTGGACCGTATATAGTTAAGACATAACAACGTTCTTTTTCTAATTCAAGGTCATGTTATTTCTGCACCTGGGTGAGAGGACGTCTCAAGTTGGGATGGAGGGTGATTGGGGCATGTGATGTGATGAAGGGTGCAGGGGGTGGATTTTGTAGTTGTTACTTATTGCAAGGAGACCCAGAACTTTCAGATTCGGGATTCCCCGGCTGTGCCAGTTACTATCCAAATAAAAGGAACTTGTGAGGTTTTTCAAATAACATTTTCCCTTAATTTTCTCCCAATTCAACCATAAAGATTCCCGTATGTAATGCCTTCTAAAGTAGCCCTGCGATTTAGTTCCCTTATACCACAGAAAAGAATGCCATCCCAGTAATAAATTTAGATTTAGGATATAATTTTTTTTCTTTCTTTTTTTTGATATTATTTTTATAAAACTTTATTAAGATAAATTTGGTATGATCTTATGACTTATTGCAAAATAAATTAAGTAAATTATAGTTATCTCATTAGAGTTAATAAAATTATAGATAAACGATTTCTTAGTGATGATATTGGATTATACAATTATTGATTGATAATATGAGTTATTATGTAATATAATTATATTAGCGGTTAGGAAATGGATGCACCAAAAAAAAGTGGTAAACCAACCGATACACTGTTGTAAATTTATGTAGAAGGATGATGTTTTTATGTTTTATGTTGTTATGTCTTACGTTGTTTTGTTTGTTGTTAAAATAAAAAACTTTAAAATAAAAAAGGAACTGGTGAGGAGATGTCTGTCTCGGAGTTATTGGTTGGAGTGGAGGGTTGCTGGAACGTTGAGAGCAAAGGGTTGTGAACCTCTCACCAAGCGCCGCCCCTGGCAGGGGTGCGAGTCAACCAATTCAGACAAACCGGTAGTTCCGATGATCATTTGACCCCGGCCCTTTTCCTGTTTTGAGCACAGCTGATTCACGTGGCAGAGCCGTTTTGCCGTGGATCAGCTGTTTTACACACCAGGGAATGCAGCAAAAAGTAAGCCATATAGCTAAAAATGGTCTTTTCGAAATGCCGTGTGTTGTTACCCCAGCTGAATCGCACCGTTTGCCCCCCCCCTTCCCCTCCCTCCCCGGCCCAAATTACCGGCTTCAGATGGATGACGGAGCTGTTGGACATCACCGTGTGGTCTCCTTCCATGATATCCAGCTCGCTTTTGTCGTCGGAAGCGTCTGGAAGACTGTTGACGCTGCTGCTTTGGCTACTGGCGCTGATGGACATACTGGGGATGGACTGGTTGCTCCCCACACTGTTCACCGTTCCCGTCCGGCCCATGCTGGGGTCTTGCTCCTGGAGGAGGGGAGAGAGAGAGAGAGAGAGAGGGAAGGGTTGAGAGCAGGGGTGTCCCAGGCCACAGGAAGTCGCGTAATACAGGTATCGGGATTCTGGCAGTGACCTGCATTTAAATAGGTGAGTCTCGAGCCAAACTTCCAAAGGATTTATTAGGAGTAAACATGTCGGCACTGCCTGGGTGTAGCCGACTCTGAGGCACGTAATTTATTGTCACCTTTGACTCTGGTTTTCCTCACCCCCCACCCCTCTAGGTGTGTCGTAATTCATATCCTCCAATGGGACACGTCCCTAGCCCAGAGTCATCAATCAGGCTCTCCAGTTAGAATTTTGTGCCGCAGAAACTTCAGTCACCTAGTTACTCTCTCTGAAAAACAACGTATGGAAATGCACTTTCGATTTCCGAGAATAACCTATGCTCAACATTGGACAGCGGAAGGTAATCCCGCAGGCAATAGATTAATTAGAAAAATTATGGATTGTGCGGGGATGAATAAGCTTACTATGGAGTTGCAAGAGAAGGAAAAAAGAGAATTCTATACGGTCTGGGAGAATTTATATACTTGAATAGATAATAGGAATAATAGATAACATATAATGTAAATATGAATAACGTATAATATATGTATATAGATATAAATAATGCTACGAAAAAAACGATGCTACAATGTATTGCAAGAATTGTAAATGTGATTTGTGTTTTTTTAAAACTGTAAAATTTTAATAAAATCTATTTTTTTTAAAAAAAGAATTTTGCGCTGCAGAAACTTCGGTCACCTAGTTACGCTCTTTGAAAACCTTTATGGAATGCACTTTCAGTTTCCAAACTGCTGCACTGGTCACCCCCTCCCTTTCTGTTAGCAACTCTAAAAAGACCATAGAAATATTTTATGAGTTGACAACAGGGAGTCCTCGACTTACAGCGGTTCATTTAGTGCCCGAAGTCCTAAAAACGGCAATGAAAAAAAAGGTGACTTAAAGACCGTTTATAACACTTATGGCAGTTGCAGCCTCCCCCATGGTCAGAATTCAGACGCTTGGCCCCTGGCTCGTATTTATGACGGTTGCAGGGCCCTGGGTTAATGGGACCCCTTTTGCGACGTTCCGACGAGGCAAGCTCAATGGGGGGGGAGCCGGATTTGCTGAACCGCCGCGTTTCTCCCTTAACGACTGAAGTGATTTGCTTAGCAACCATGGCCGTAAAAGGGGGCAAAACTCACTTCACGGATGTCTCACGGAGGAACATAAATGTTGGACTCCATCGTGGTTGTAAGTTGAGGACTTCCTGTATATATATACAATAACAGGAGCGATAATTCAGTTGGCCTGAGCCCCGTTGGGATTGATGGGGCCCATAATGAGCCTTGCCCTCCATCTGGGGGGGGGTGCCAGCTACTCTCTACCTTAAGGAATATCTAGCCCACCCTCGAATAGAAAAGAATATCTGTATCCGGAGTATTTATAGTCATTATATGCTCAGAGATGGGAGTCCTTGGGCCCCGCTGAGCTTGGTGGTTTTCCGCAACGGTTACCCACTACGTAACCGTTGCGGCCCACCAGCAGCCACTGGAGCTGGCGGCAGACTTGGACAGCGAGGAAGTTGGGGAGGAACACGGGTCAGTCCTGGAGTCTGGGGAAGACTCTGTGTCGGAGGGCTCTGCATCGGAGGCAGAGATGGGTCCAGGGCCGTCCGACAGTTATCAGCTGCCTTTGGAGTCGGAGATCAGTGGGGAAGACGAACAGCGGGAGCCTGTTCCCACTGTGCGCATCCACAGAGCTGCTAGAAGAAGGGAAAAAGCTAAAGAACAAAGGTCGACTCGGAGTAAGGGCTGAGGTAGATGGTGAATATTCCATAGGGAATAAAAGAGGAACGCAAGGGGAGTGGGGCTTTGCAGGAGACCATGACTTCATTCCGGCATGCTCGCCAAGTATCGCGGCATCTGAAAGATACCGGCCTGGCAGCTCTCCGGGCCTGATAAAAGGTCTGTAATCTTGAAAGACGGTTGGCTGGGACTTGGTTGGAGAGGAAATTCATTGTAAATCAAGTAAAAGGGGTTTATCAAGTTGGCTTCATGCTGTTGGAGAAGCCTAGGTCAGAACAGTAACCTCCTCAATGCTGGAAGGGAGGGAGGGGGATCAACAGGAGGGGGAGGAGGTAGTAGTGAAGGAGAGGAGGAGGAGGAGCAGAACTTGTGGGGTTCTTGGCACTTTCTGAACTTGCTTGTTTTCCTGCTGATGTTTCATGGCCCAAATAAGTTAACGTCAACTGTGCTAGACGTCTCAGAGAACGCCAAACCCGTTTCCTTCCAGCACCCACGAGGTCACCTAGCTGGAATGTCTACAAGAAAACAACCAAGCTCAGAGAGGACCGAGGCCTTCCTGGTCCTCATCCTTCCCCTTCTCTTTCTCACTATCCTCCGCTCTGCACAGCCCCTTCCTCCTAGCACTGGTGTTGTTATCTAGTCAGGTAATGAAAAGTCTATGCAGTAAAACCGCGAAGCTCAAAGAACAAGAGGAACCCCAGAGTCATGGCTGCCTTTTCCTCCGGCTAAACCCGCTCCCTTCTAGCACGGAGGATGCCACCTCGTTGGGTAATGAAATACCTGCCAGAAAACCACCCAGCTCAGAGGCCGTTCTCCCCTCCTCCCTCTTCCTCCTCCTCCCCTCCCCTCCCTCTTCTCCTCCCCCTCCTCCTTGCAACCTTCCTCCTTTCTAGTACTAACAACGTCACCTGCCAGAAAACCACCCAGCTGAGAGAGCACCCAGAGGCCCAGAGCCCATCGTCCCCTCCTACCTCTTCCTCCTCCTGGGCTTCCACTGCTGGTCCGTTGTGGGCCTCCTGGAAGAGGAGCTTCTTCATTTTGCGATACTGGAGGTTGTCCAGCTCTCTCACGGCGTCCTTGGTTCTCTGTATTAGGTCTATTAACACGGTTTCCGGGCGGTCTCGGACCACAAAGACGTGCTGCGATGCAGGGCACAAGGAAAGCCAATCAGGGTTAGCCCGCTCCCCAAGGCTACCCAGAGGGGAAACCAAGTCCCAGGGGAGAGCCTAGATCCGGAATCCTGAAACAGTGTGGAGGTCAGGATTCCAGCCCTTAAACCGATTTCAATCCCGAATCTCGAGCCAAACTTCCAGAACTTCAAATGAATTTATTGGTGGAGTTAACATGCCGGCACCGCCTGGGTGCAGCCGACTCTGAGACACGTCATTCATTGTCACCCTTGACCCTGGTTTCCCCCTCCAACCCCTGGGCGTATCGTCATTCATATCCTCCAATGGGACACATCCATAGCCCAGAGTCATCAATCAGGCTCTCCAATTAGAATTTTACAAGGCAGAAACTTCAGTCACCTAGTTACTATCTTTGAAAAACAACATTTATGGAATGCAGTTTTGGTTAGCAAGCTGCCACGCTGCTTCCCCCAACCCTTTCTGTTATGGCAACTCTGCAAAGACCCTAGAAATATTTTATGAGTTGGCAGTGGGATGCCCTGGTCCTTGACTTACAATCAAAACGAAGTTTCTGTTGCTGAGCAAGACAGTGGCTGAGTGAGCTTTGCCTTGTTTTACGACCTTTCCTGCCCTCCAGTTGCCAACTGAATTATTGCAGTTGTTAATAACGGTGGTTAATTGAAGGTCGCAAAAAGAGATCGTGGAACTGCAACCGTCGCAAGCACAGGTTGGTTGCCACGTGCCCCAGTTTTGATCGCGTGACCAGGAGGATGCTGCTGCTGCGATGGTCATAAATGTGAAAACTGGTTATCCAATGGGACCAAAGTCGCTGAGCGGCTGCCTTGCTTAGCAACGGGCACTTGGGACTCAAATTGTGGTCGTAAGTGGAGGTCTACCTGCACCCTTTCTCTCCTGGAACAGCCCAAGCCGGCATTGTGGGATGGGATGGGCCTCTCATCCTCCCAGATCTTGGTAGGGAGGGGAAGTCTGGGAAACTGAGGCACAGCAAGGATGCATTCAGGGTCGAAAGACTCATAGAAAACCGGGGAAAGCTCTAACGCAGACCCCGAGTTCCAGAGGTGGGCTTGGGTTTGGTAGAGAAGAAGGGATGTAAAAGCCAGAACAAAAGAGAGAATCCCCACAACTGCCTGGTTCCCCTGAAAATAAGACCCTGTCTTATTTTCTTTTGGGCCCCCAAAATAAGCACTAGGGCTTTTTTTGGGAGGTTTCTTATTTTTGTTCCCCGTATATGGGGGGCCCAGCGATATGTCGGCATCGTGGCCATGAGGCAGGTGGGGAGAGAGGAGAGCTGCCCCACGGAGCCACGCCATCCACGCCCCGACAACTTCCTCGCTTCGCGACTGCAGCACCGGCGTGTCGTTCGTCCTCCTGCTCCCGCGAGCAAGCCGAAGCAATGGGACGGCAGCCACGCCGGCTCCTGATGCACATGACCCGTTGGTGCTGTCGCCGTGAGGCAGTTGTCGGGGGCGTGGATGGCCTGGCTGAGGTATGCCGGTGTACGTGTGGGGCAGCTCCACCCACCTCACCTCGCGTTGGTGGCACCGCGAGCAACCACACAAAATGGGCGGCTATGCAGAGGCTTAAATAGGGCTTATTTTTTGGGGTGGGGCTTATATTAGGCTCGCTTGCAAAAAAAACACGCTAGGGGTTGTGGTTCACCGGCAGCCTGTGCAGATGGCAGCGGAATCGGACAGGCGGGAAGAACAGGGACCAGTCCGGGAGTCTGGGGAGGACTCAGGCGAGGGTTCTGCGTCCGATGCAGGGATGGGACCAGGGACATCGGGGAGTGGGGTGCTGCCTTCAGAGCCTGGCAGCAGCGAGGTAGAGGACCCAGGGGAGCTTGTTCCCAGTGCGCATGTGCGCAGAGCTGCCAGAAGGCGAGAGCAGCTTTGACAAAAGACGAGACAACGGAGTAAGGCTGGGAGGTGATTGCCCCTCCCATAAGGGATAAAGGACAGGCAAAGGTAGAGAAACCTTTGCAGGAAGCAAGGTTGTTCGTTCTCTTCAGATTAATACTTGGAACTCTATGTGGACTTTGTACTTCGGTTGGTTTTTTATCATTCATTTGGCACTTTAGTTGTTGGTAGCGATTCAAAGGAGAGAAAGGTGGGTGCTTATCTCGAGGAACTGTCTGGGAGTCATTATGGGCTGGGAAGGAACATAATTCCCAGTGTTGAAATAAAACGAGAGTTGTTTGGACTAAGCGGGTGCTTAATTACGGACTCAGGAAGCCTTGGTCAGAACACTAGGTCTTATTTTGGGGGGAAAACATGCCTTGAAGGGGAGGGACCAAGGCTGGACCAACCTTCAGGAGTTCCTCGGACGTTGGTCTGTCTTGGGGGATTTTCTGGAGACAGGAATCTACAAAGTTTCGGAAATAATCAGACCTGCAGAGGGAAGGGATTGGGGCGGGGTGGGGGGAGAGAAAGAAACATTGATTTAAATCAGGCTTCAGACTTCAACTTCATTTTTCTCTAGAGATTTCTACAGCTTTTTTTTTTAACCAACGAGGGTGCGGTGACACTAGAGCAGGAGGGGATAGGGTTTTTTTTTCCGCCCCATTTAGAAGTGTGGGGAAAGCTGGAGAAGGAAAGACTACGCTCAGAAGCCAGGAGGGCCATGATAAACAGACAGACAGTAGATGGATTGATACACTGGTAGATGATAGGTGATTATATAGAGAGATATAGATGATAGGCAGATGATAAGAGTTGTTGATTTTTATCCCACCTTTATTATTTTTTACAAATAACTCAAGGTGGTGAAGATGGACAACAGACCTTCCTCTTTTCCCCAAAACAACCCTGTGAGGTGGGCTGGGCTGAGAGAGAGAGGAACTGGCCCAAAGTCCCCCAGGGGGCTTTCGTGGCGAAGGCAGAACTAGAATCCACGGTCTATTGACAGGTTGATTCATAGATGACAGAGAGTGACAGGTGATGGATAAGGATAGACAGACAGAAATAGGTAGGTAGGTAGGTGAATAGGTGAATAGACAGATAGACAGAGTCAAAGATAGGTAGGTAGGTAGGTGAGTGGGTGGGTGGGTGGATGGATAGAAACAGAGATAGGTAAGTAAGTGGATAGGTGGATGGATAGATAGGTAAGTAGGTAGGTGGGTGGGTGCATGGATGGATGGATATAGAGGTAGGTAGATAGGTGGATGGATAGATGGAGAGACAGTGATAGGTAGGTGGGTGGATTGATGGATGGATGGATGATAGATGGATGGACAGACAGACAGAGATATGTAGATAGGTGGGCAGGTGGATGGATGGACAGACAAACAGATAGGTAGGTGGGTAGGTGGACAGATGGATAGACAATGTATACACAAATATAGATGATAAATTGATTGACAGATATAGATAAATAATGGTAGATAGTGTATATGGACAGATAGATGATATACCTTAGAGACAGACAGAAGAGATATGACGTATATAGACAGCTATATGTTAAGAGAGAGAGGATAGGTGGGCAGGTAGGTAGGCACGATGATGATAGACAGATAAGCCAGCCAATCTGAGGGGGCCACTCCTCCCAAGGGCTCAGCTCAGTCCCCAACCTCTTCCACTCCCCCCTCCGAGACCCGCCCGACTCACCACTCGCTGGACTGGAGGAGGGGGGATTCATTCTGCGCTATGTGATATAAGGCACTCATGGCGTTCATGTTAAACAACGGAGGCTTCCGTTCCGCTGTGCGAAAGAGAAAAGGGCGGGTTTTAGACTGCTGGGGACGCCTCCCTTCTCGCCCCCCATTGCTCCCCCCCTCCTGTCCCTAAGACCCGGGGGGGGAATGAGAAAGACCCACAAACGCAATCACTTCCACTCCCAAGTCCCCCCACTTTGGCCCCCAGCACAGAAAACCGCCCCGCCTTAAAAGAGGCTGTTGTGCCAAATAGATCTGTGGGCCGTGAACGATTAAGGGTTGTGGTCCCCAACTTTTCTGTGGCTCCGGGGATTGGCGGGGGCAAAGGCGGGTTGGATGGGGGAGGGGGATGGTTTCGCGCAGGCCACCTAATCCCACGCGTGGGGAAATGGAGATCTGCATGCTCGCCCGTCGCTTACGCGGCCCAGTTCCCAATGGGATGCAGATCGGTACCAGTCCATAACCCGGGGGAGGGGGGGTGCGTGTGTTAAGGACCCCCAATTTAGAGGATGAAGGTGTGATGACCCAAAGGGGCGTGAGACAAAAATAAAAAAAAAGCACAAAAGTAGAATAAATTCCCTTTAATGCCTCCAACTGAGGCCCCAATGTCCAGTTATCCTTGGCTGGATAACAAACTCTTCCAAAAAAACAGTCTACGAAGGGCAGAAATGCACTCCGAACCCAAAGTAAAGATAATTAGAAATTTTAAAAAAACAACACAAACCAAGCTGAAGTAATTAACATGGCAGGCCAGGCTGATCAATTGCAAACGCCAAAACCCAGATAAGCCTCAACAATGATAATGCACGCTTTGCTTCCAAGCAAGGAGCTGTGTGCAAACACCCCACTTATATCCTGTTCTCCCAGCTGCAATTAATGAAAGGGATCAGGGCCCCTTTCTCTCCCAACAAGCCATGTTGCTTCCTTCTCTGTTCCTCCCTGCGTTCCCTAGGTTAAAGAGAGGATGGGCCTGGGTCTTCCTCTGGACTTTGCCCATCCCCCATTTCTTCCACAGCCACTGGGGCCACACTCCCACTCCCCGTCAGCTGCTTAATCCCCCCCTCGGAATCAGACTCCCACAAGGGCATGACGGAAGGTGAGATAAGGTGAGATCTTATCCGCTTTAGTATCAATTTTAATGGCCTACCTTTCAAGGCAGGGGTGTCAAACTTGACTTCATTCAGGGCTGTGTTGTGGCCTGCCGGCGGATGACGGAGCTGGCAGCAGAGTCCAAAAGCGAGGAGGTTGGGGAGGAACTGGGGCCAATCCTGGAGGGTGAGGAAGGCTCGGACGAGGTCTCGGTTCCAGAAGCTCCCACTGCTGTCTGAGCCTGAAGGCAGCTGATGACTGTCGGCCCGCCCTGGCTCCATCTCTGCCTCTGACGCAGAGTCCTCCACAGCCTTCAGGAAAGGCCCAGGTTTCACCCCAACCTCCTTGCTACCGCCTGACTCAGCTGCCAGCTCCGTCAGCCACTGGTGGGTCACAACAGGGCGCATCAGGGTTGTGTTTGACCTTGGGGATGTGGCCAGGGTGGGCCTGGCCGGCTCAACGTTACTCGTGTCGTGGGCACCTATAGTGGCCCGAGCACTCTGCCAGCGAAAATGGGGTCCTGAGTTTCATTTTCGGCTGGGACGGCCTCCTGCAACCCTCCGCCAACAAAAATGGAGCTCAGGAGGGCCTGGCAAGAGGCACTGCAGACAGGTTGTCAGGAATAACAAGGGTACCTAACGTAGTTTGGGTAAAATAATATATATAAACTATGATAGTAAGTTTAAGTGTGTGTCACTTTAAACTGCAAAGCATGGAATTTTGGGTGCGGTTGTGAAACCGTCATAAGAGGGAGCAAGAGAACCTGCTGGCGATTCCTGATGATTGCTGGTTTGATGGATTGATGGTTTGCTAACTGGGAGTTCCCTACTGCTGAGTTGCTGAACGTTGGAGGAAGAAAGGAGGTTTGTCTTCTTCATATCTCTACTGCAAGGAGATATATTACTGGACTGATATTTGTAAGTTTACTGACCTCTTTTTCGACACTGGACTTTGCAACTGAATAATCCCCGGACGGACTGAATTAGTGAATGATATATGGACTGTTTACTATGCTATAACTCTTACTGGAATAAACTATTTAACTAACACAGTGTATCTGTTTTTACTGAGTGTAAGCTACAAAAACGTTTATCTCACATATTTTGCCTGCCTGCCTGCCTACCGTGCGGATTCTGCTAGGGTGTATCCCTAACACAGGTCCTTCACTGTTACCAGGGTGGCCCTGTGGGCCAGTTTTAAACATCCCACAGACCGGATTCAGACCACGGGCCTTGAGTTTGACATCCCTGTTTTAAGGTCGGATGTTTTATACCCCACCGCTGCCTGTTATATTTATATATATATTCGAATCCCTAGTGCTGCATAACTGAGTGAGCTCCCGTTCCTTCTCCCAGCTTCTGCCAACCGAGCAGTTTGAAAGCATGCCAAAAAAAAAAGAGAGAGAATGTAAATAAAAAAATAGAGACCCCTTTGGTGGGAAGGGGACAGCGTTCCGTGCGCTTGGGGCAGCGTTTAGTCCTGCCGGCCACATGATCACAAAGACGTCTTCGGACAGCGCCTGGCTCTTCTTCGGCTTTGCAAGGGAGATGTGCGACGCACCCTAGAGCTGGAAACCACTAGCACGCATGTGCGAGGGGAACCTTTACCTTAACCTGAACATGCGCTTGGTAGAGAAAGATGGGCTGCATACCACTTTAACCAAAAAAAAAGGGAAGGAGGGAAGGAAGGAGGGAGGGATGAGGAGGATGACGACTGTGAGATCCTCTAGCCCAGGGGTGTCCAACCTTGACAACTTTAAAACTTGTGGACTTCAACTCCCAGAATTCCTCAGCCATTCTGGGAGTTGAAGCCCACAAGTCTTAAAGTTGCCAAGGTTGGACACCCCTGCTCTAGCCTTTCTGAGTGTATTTGATTTCTTGTGGACATTTCATGACCCAACTAGGTAACAGCATCAGTGTCAGCAGGGAGAGGGGTTTGCTCTCACTTTATATACGTGGCTTGCCTTATCATTGTCAATGGGAGAGTTCTTGGTGGCTCCTTATTGGGCCGTTGTTTACCAGTTGATGGTCTTAAGTTGGTGGTTCCTTGACTGGGGCGTTGTTTACAGCTTGGTTACTTGGGTCTAGTGTAAATCTTAGTGTTGTTCTCTGATTATCTGGGTGTTGGGTGCTAGTGAGGAGGGGGGTTTTGGGGGGCCCTTTTGTTTCCTTTTCGAGTTATGGATGATCTCTTTTAAACGGCGCGCAGCGGTTGTGGATCCCTGGGTGCCCGCTGAGGGCTGGTCCGTGAAGCAGCAGGTAGCAGAGATCGAAGAAGACCCCCGCAGGGGGCTCACCTAATTCAATGCAGGTGATCCCGAGAGACCACACGTCAACTTTACCGTCGTACTGCCCTTCGTCCATGGCCAGGATCACTTCTGGGGCCATCCTAAGAAGCAAACGGAAGACACGACGTTAGGCGCCAACAGCCAGAGCCACAAGCGGAGAGTTCAACTGAGATATTTTATGCGTCTCGTGCCGTTTACGCAGGCGTCTTCCCAGAGGAGCGGCAGTTGGCATCTGGATGGGGCTTCGCTCTCTGCCTGGTTTCGCCTTGGCGCCTCCAAGGCCCCTTGACGTCTAGAGCCGTGATGGCGAACCTGTAGCACGCAGAGCCATTTGTGCGGGCACGCAAGCCCCACCCAAACTTCCCTGCGCTGTGCATGCGCGCGACTCCCAGATGGTTTTCTGCCCGTTTGAGGCTGTTTCGCCCTCCCAGAGGCAGGAGAGAAGCCTCTGCGGCCTCGGGAGGCCGAAAAACGGGCCTGCTGGAAATACCAGAAGTGTTGAAAACGGGCCTGTTTTTCGGCCTCCCGAGTTGGCAGAGGCTTCCCCTTGAGTCTCCGGGAGGACGAAAACGGCCTCAAACGGGCCGAAAATCAGCTGGGAGGCATGCGCAGTGCAGGTAAGGGGGTGGGGCGGCGCACATTGCGTTGGGGGGGTCCTGTTTTTTAACACTCAAATTCTTATTTATTTTACTTTGAGATTGTAAACTGCCCAAAGTCAAGTGAGCGGAAGGTGGGATTTGAAAGGGAGACAAGTGGCGTATAAATTTAGTAAGTACGCACGGTTGGAAAAAATGATTAAACAACATTACCTGAAGGTTTTAGTAAAGAAAAGACTTTAATTAATCGTACATGTATTAACAGCAGCTAGAATTGTATTTGCTCAGAATTGGAAAAGTGACAAGATAAACAAAGGGAAAAGTTATTGAAAAAAAAAAATATTTAAATGTGCAGAAACGAATAGGTTAACGTTGGAAATTAAAGAAAAAGAAGAATCTGAGTATTATATGGTATGGGATTTATTTTACCAATGGTTAGAAAATAAAATAAATTAAAATGGATTAGATGTATATATAAAGCAATGAGAGAAGAGGGTAAAACAGATACACTGGATATTATTCATGTGAAAATGTGATTGTTGTTGTAGTGTTATATTGACAAGGAAAGTATTAATTATAAATTGGAAGCACATGAATATGTACCCAATTGACGCACGGTTGAAATGGAGTGTGTGTGTGTCTGTCTGTCTGTCTGTGTCTGTCTATCTATCTATCCATCCATCCACCCATCCATATCTATCTATCTATCTATCTATCTATCTATCTATCTATCTATCTATCTATCTCCACCCATCCATATCTATCTATCTATCTATCTAATCTATATCCATCCACCCACCCATATCTATCTATCTATCTGTCTATCTGTCTGTCTGTCTGTTTGTCTGTCTATCTCCATCCATCCACCCATCCGTCCATCCACATCTATCTATCTATCTATCTATCTATCTATCTATCTATCTATCTA
>NW_020769566.1:148188-168934 GCF_900518735.1 Pseudonaja textilis
GGGAGGGAGGAAGGAAGGAAGGAAGGAAGGTAGTGAGAGGGAGGGAGGAAGGAAGGAAGGAAGGAAAGAAAGGAAGGAAGGAAGGAAGGATGGATGGAAGGAAGGAAGGAAGGAAGGAAGGAAGGAAGGAAGGAAGGAAGGTGAGAGGAAGGGAGGGAGGGAGGAAGGAAAGAAGGAAGGTGAGAGGGAGGGAGGGAGGAAGGAAGGAAAGGAAGGAAGGAAGGAAGGAAGGAAGGTGTGAGGTAGGGAGGGAGGGAGGAAGGAAGGAAAGAAGGAAAGGAAGGAAGGAGGGAAGGATGGAAGGAAGGTGAGAGGGAGGAAGGAAGGAAGGAAGGAAGGAAGGAAGGAAGGAAGGAAGGAAGGAAGGAAGGAAGCCAGCCAGCCAGTCAGCCAGCCAGGGTAGCAAAATGACAGCTGACCAATGTCCACATGCCTCCTGGCGATGCTCTCCTTGAGTCAAATGGCCAGAAACCCAGCGTCCTGTTTGCTCTGGACGCTTGCACAGGCAGCAAAGGAAATGTCGAGACAAATGCAGTAGCCCCAGCACGCACCAGCGAAAAAGCATGTACAATCTGGAAAGCCCATTTATAAAAGGCTGAAAAATTCAGCCATGGGCACGCTGGGATTTTGTGAGGAACAGAGAGAATGCGAGTGCAGCACTTAGCTGTGTAAACTAAAAACCTGGTGGACTTTCCCGCCCTCCTTATGTTCAAATATCCTATGATTGAAATGCAGTGAGTTCTCCCACACGTAGTTCACCTCGCCCAGGCATTCTGGACAGATGTTAAGGGGGATTCCCTCCTGTGGCATACAGGCCAGCTGTGAAGTCTACCATTTGTCCTTCCCAGACGGTGAGGCCCATCATGGAGATGGTTTTATAAGAAGAGAGTCCAAATCTACGAAGGAGAAAAATGGGAGGTCAATAGCGACCATGAATGGTGGCTGTATGGTACCAGAACTAGAGTGGTAGCACTTGGTGTCTGAGACAGTAAGGACCCCAAGGAAAATGGTGCTCATCCTCTCAGGTCCTCTTAGATAGAGCAGGGAGGTCCAACCTTGGCAACTTCAAGATTTGTGGACTTCAACTCCCAGAATTCCTCAGCCAGGAGGCCTATCCAATCTTGGCAGCTTCAAAAATCTATGGATTTCAACTCCCAGAATCCCCCAGGCTGGGAAATTCTGGGAGCTGACGTCCATAAGTCTTGAAGTTGCCACGGTTGGACGCCCCTTTCATACGGATACCTGGCCTGCCAAAGCTGAAACAGATCCTGGTTTAGGTCACATTAGGTCTGAACTGGTATCACTCTTCTGTAAAACAGGTTAAGGGCTGCAGAGATTACAAATGACTCACCCTCGTAACAAAAGTATGTTTTCTTGCAGAATTTATCTCTGTGTTTGCTCGAGCCAAGCGTTATGCAAGTCGATTACTCATTGCCACCAGGAGATCTGCATCTCATTTGAAAGAGGGAGGGAGGGAGAGGGAAAGGGAGAGGGAGAGGGAGAGGGAGAGAGAGAGGGAGAGAGAGGGAGAGAGAGAGGGAGAGAGAGGGAGAGAGAGAGGGAGTCTCATGCAAAACGAAAAGGAACAGATAACAATTCTGGCTACAATCCAGGTTTGTCGTTTCTTCTCCTGATGCCCTGGGTCCTCTCTCCAAACCATCATTCCAGCAGATCTTCTTGACTGGCTACCCATCCGTGGTGGCCCGAAAGTTGAGAATCCTGCCTCTGAGCAGAGCCACAACCTTAGACCTGAAGTCCTTGCAGCCAAGGGAGCATAGCTGATGCAAATCCACGTTAAGAAAATCCGTTACCACCTTTCAGTCAGAAACCAGAACAACCATCCAGCAGACTTCAAGATCCCAACCAAGGAAACACCAACTCAAGACCAAAAAAATCCAACGGAAAACAGCTATAATCAAGCAACTACCAAGAAGAAAATAACACTGATAGGGCAAGCTATGATATGTATGAACAGAGAGCAAGTCTCACTCCTTTCTAGCACTGATGATGTTACCTAGTTGGGTCATGAAACGTTTGCAAGAAAACAACCAGGCTCAGAGAGCACCAAGGACCCCCCCAGTCTTTTTCCTCCTCCTCTTCCTCCAAAACCGCCCCTCCCTTCTAGCACTGATGATGTTACCTAATTGGGTGATGAAACGTCCGCGAGAAAACCTCCAAGCTCAAAGATCACCAAGGACCCCACCGTTCAACCCTGAGCTACAAATATTCTCTTTTATTGAGACCGATAGTTTAATTTTTAATGCCTTGACCAGGGCCACCCATCACACAGAATAACATGGGCTGTTGGGTTCTAGCTAAATCGGTGTGGTTTGTGAATCACCCCGGCTATTGTGGCTTGCAAACGTGACACAACAAGAGTGTTTATAAAGTGGAGCCACTTGGCATAATCAACAGGCCACGGCTAACAAACATGGAACAGTAAGCATGACGTGGGAACTCATTCTACTTGGAAGTAAAGAGTGATCAGGGAACTTCTGTTTAAATGGTGGGGGGTCCAATCTCGGCAACTTTAAGACCTGTGGACTTCAACTCCCACAATTCCCCAGCTGGCCAAGGAGGCTGAAATACACAGGTCTTAAAAGTTGCCAAGGTTGGCCATTCCTGGTTTAAACACTTTGCTCTTATCAGGATCCGAAGAGGATTCTGGCCTATCAATTATGATCACCTACCTGAGGCTTCTAAGGAAACAACAGCTGAATGAAAAACTGCTGGGGACTTTCTACCGCTGCACCAGAGAGAGTATCTTAACTTACTGAACCTGTGTGTGGTTTGACAATTGCACCGGGGCAGATAGGATGTCACTCCAGAGGGTTGAGGTCATTGCCCCTCAGAGGATCCTGGGTTGCCCTCTCCCCTCTTTGGAAGAGCCTTATAGCTCCCGCTGCCTTAAAGAAATTCAAAACATCCTCAAAGATCCATCTCATCCTGGCCACCTTTTTTTTTTAATTATTACCATCTGCCAGATGGTACAGGATAATAATAATAACAAGGACAAACAGGCTGAAAAACAGCTTCTATCCCAGGGCAGCAACTGTATTGAATTCTACTGTATAATTGTGCAATATCGATGCAGTATCAGGGGTTTTCAATTCAATGTGTGGAGTGTGAGGGATGTGTGTTTGTGTTTATTTTCACGGTCATAATGCACACTGAAGGTGGTATTTAATTTTGTTGTACGATGTGCAATGACAATAAAGTAAAGGCTAAGTTGCAATTGCTTCTAAATGGCCAGATAGAAAGGATTTCATACATCTTAGGCTATTTGTGCGCATGTGCCCACTCGGGTTAGGATGGAAAGAACTGGCATGCTCTATTACATGTATGCCAGGGCAGGCAGCGGATTATCTGCAAGCCTTGGGCACAGGGCTGCTGCTAAATCAGGCCATCACCCAACTGGTAGAGCCTTTGGCTACCCCTGGCTTTATATCACACCTGACTGGGCACCTGACAGGTACGGCTGGAGGCTGAGTTCACCTTAGCAAGTAGTATTTAGGGCAGCGTCCTGCCCCACTGCCGTTTCCTGCTTTGGACAATCAGGAATATCTTGTTGGAAAGTCCCAGGGCCTTGCTCAGATCACAGGTAGTCCTCGACTTACGACCACAACGAAACCTAAAATTTCCACTGCTAAACAAGACAGCTCTTAAGCGGGGGTTTGCCTCATGCTATGACATGAGTCATTAAGTGGATCGCCGCAACCGTTAAAACGAATCCTTGTTAAGCAAATCTGTCTTTCTCCGTTGACTTTGCTGGTTGGAAGGTCGCAAATAGTGACCCCACGACCCTGGGACAGGCAACTGTCATAAATACACGTGCCCGAATTTTGATCACGCGATCGTGGGGAATGCTACCACGGTCGTAAGTGTGAACAATTGGTGGTCAGTCCCTTTTTTCAGGGCCGCTGTAGATTTGAACAGGCGCTAAATGAAGAAGGGTTATAAGTCAAGAGCTACCTCAATTTGTCAGCGGTACCAAGACCTCAGTCTTAACTTTGCGGAAAGTCGGGACACGGTCAGCAATTTATCCAGCTGTCCTGCAGCTACGTAATATATCCCAAAAGTTAAATGGAATCTTCTATCTCCAGCAGACCAAGGCCTTTTAAAATAGGTGTGGTTGCTCTCAACCTCTCCGATGCTATGAAAAGATTCTTTTTTTTCCCCGGAGCAGGAAATGAACTGACCTGAAAATGAAATGCAGCTAAGTCAACTCGAAAAAAAAGAAAAAGGGAAAGGAAAAAAAAGAGAAGAAACGGGGTAAACAGGGGCTGGGCTCCTAGCGGTCATCTGGACCGTTTGGGAAGGAGGACCAGGGTGGGGGCGCCTGGCCAACGTTCAGAAGGAAGCCATCTGCCAGCCTGCGGCTACTCAGGCTTTACACAGAGGCCTCCTGTTCCGGAGGAGGACTGAATCGCACAATGGACAATCAGGGTGGAACCTGCACAGTTCACCAAGTCCCAGCCAATTAGCACAACCCGGTGGCGTGTCGACTCAAGAGCGCGAATGGAAGCTCACGTCCCGCCGCTGAACCAAAGCGGGCAAAAGGCGAATGCCAAGGTACCTTCAACCAAGAAATCAGCCTTATGTCAGGGCTCCGATCATCCAACCCCATTCGAATCGTAAGTCTCCAGCCGCATCTCTCAAGAGGTTTAAAGAGAATCATTTATCAGGCGTGACCATGTCGGCGTTACCTGGGTGCAGCCGACTCTAAGACCCATCATTCATTTCCCCCTTGACCGTGGTCTTCCTCCTCACCCCCCTGGATGTATATTCTCCAATGGGACACATCCATAGCCCAGAGTCATCAATCAGGCTCTCCAGTAATAATCTTGCGTGCCAGAAGCTTCGGCTGCCGAGCCATTATCTATGAAGCATTCAAGGAATGCACTACTTCCCCAACTCCCTTTTTGCTGACAACTCTAAAAGACCAGAGAAATGTTTTTGAGTTGACACTTTGGTGTACGCCACAGGGGGGTGAACAATGATGGCACCTTTAGGCTCAGCGGACTTCAACTCCCAGAATTCCTGAGCCAGCCAATATTCTGGGGATTTGGAAGTCCTCCCGGCCTACAGGTGCCATCGTTGCGGTATACAGGCAGGCTTTAACTTAACTGAGGTCATGGTCCTGGTGGAGACGGACTCCGAGGAAGAGGAGGAACAGCTGACAGGGACTGGAAGTGTGGCTCCCGAGGTTGTGGAGGAGGCTGGGGAAGGGCAGAGGCCGGCTGAGCAATCAGAGGTGGACCCAGGCCCATCCCCTCTCCATCCTAGGGCACACAGGGAGGAGAAAATAAGGGAGAAACGTGAATGGCTGGTCTACGGGGGAGGAAAGGGCCCTGATCCCCTTCATGGGCTGCAGCTGTGACAACTGGATAAGTGGACAGACATGCGTATGGGCTGGAAACAAAGTGTGGAACTATCTCTAGTTTATGGTTCCTCTCTGAGTGTGGCGTCCTCCCCAGTGTGGGTTCTGTTATCTGTGGACGTCCTCCAGCCCTTATCTTGCCTGGTTTGTGTTGTTTTTTTCCTTCTTCTTCTGTTTGTGTGGGAGTTTTTTGTCTTCCCTCAAGAATATTCAGAGCTTGGAAGCCAAGTGAAGGAATGAAAGGGGCTTCCCCTGTTTTCTGTGACTGTGTTTGTTTTGTATCCCGCACCCTGGGTCATCACAACTGAGCCCAAAACTTCCCCCGTTAAGCAAGACAGTACAATGAATTTTTCCCCATTTTATAACTTTCCTTGCCATGTTTATTAAGTGGATCACCTAGTAATACAGTTGTTAGGGGAATCTGGCTGCCCCACTGCTTGACATGAGGTCACAAAAGGGGAGCTTACTGCATATACGGGCGGGGGAACCCAAAATTTCTGTTGCTAAGTGAGAAGCCTGTTCGGTGAGGTTTTGCCCCGTTTTACGACCTTTCTCGCCACCCGTTAAGTGAATCACTGCCACCGCTCAGTTGGTAACCCGGTTGTTAAAACGAATCCGGCTTCCCCCATGGACGTTGCTAGTCAGAAAGGTCGCAAAAGGGGATCGCGTGACCAACCCCGCACCCCCCCTCCCTGGGATGCTGCGGCCGTCGGTCGTAAGTGTGCAAAATGGCCCTAAGACACGTCCTTTCAGCACCGCTCCGTTCGAACGGTTGCTAAACAGGTGGCCATAAAATAAGAGGAACGAGCCGCCGTGAGGTTTTTAACATAGAAAAAGGGGCTGGTGGTTAAACCGTCCTGGAAATTCTCAGCGAGGGAAACCGGAAGCTTCTTCCTCACAATGAAAAGGCCCACGAAAACACAGGGGCGAGTCTCGCTTCTCGGCGGTCGCAGACAACAACATCCTCTCCCAGATGCTTAGAGAAAACTACAGAAGGCCACGGAACAAAGCGCACATTTCTCCCGCAAATTAAAAGACATGGCAACCCAACAGCTCCACTCTTTTAAGATCTCTCTGCGTGCCTCAGCGATCATCACCCTAGTGGTTAGGGCGGGCTGGCTGGCTTACAGACAGGAACAGGGTAGGATCCATGGCAGTGGTGAAATTCAGATTTATTTATTTTTTTTACCACCGGTTCTGTGGGCCTGGCTTGGTGGGCGTGGCAGGGGAAGGATTCTGCAAAATCTCCACTCAAACGTGGCATTTGCTGGTCTCTCTGGACCCCTCAAAATTTCTGCTACCGGTTCTCCAGAACTGGTTAGAACCTGCTGAATGCCCGCCTCTGGATCTTGGTGGTTTTCTTGCAGACATTTTCATGACCCAACTAGGGAACATCATCAGGGAGTTGGGTTACTTAGTTGGGTTATGAAATGACTATCAGAAAACGACTAAGCTTAGAAGGACCGCCCCACGGTCTTCCTCTTCCTCTACTCTGCCAACACCACCACACTGAGGGTGTTACCTAGTTGGATCACGAGATGTCTGCAAGAAAACCACCAAGCACAGTCGTCCTCCCTCCCTCCCTCCCTCTCTTCTAGCATGGATGGTGTTATCTAGTTGGGTCACGGAATGACTGCCAGAAAACAACCAAGAAACACAGACTTCTCCTCCTCCCCACCACAACTGCCTCTTCCGTCTATCACTGATGATGTTCCCTAGTTGGGTCATGAAACGTCTGCAAGAAAAGAACCCAGCTCAGAGAGCACCAAGGACCCAACTATCTTCCACTTCTCTCTCCTTCCTTCCTTCCTTCCTTCCTTCCTCCCTTCCTTTCCCTTCCCTTCCCCTTCCTTCCTTCCTTCCTTCCAGCCCTGCTGATGTTCCCTAGTTGGGTCATGAAACATCTGCAAGGAAACCACCCAGCTCAGACAGCACCAAGGACCCAACTATCTTCCTATTCTCTCCCTCTCCTTCCTTCCTTCCTTCCTTCCTTCCTTCCTTCCTTCCTTCCTTCCTTCCTTTTAGCACGGATGATGTTACCTAGTTGGGTCATGAAACATCTGCAAGGAAACCACCCAGCTCAGACAGCACCAAGGACCCAACTATCTTCCTATTCTCTCCCTCCCCTTCCTTCCTTCCTTGATGATGTTCCCTAGTTGGGTCATGAAACGTCTGCAAGGAAAGAACCCAGCTCAGAGAGCACCCAGGACCCCCACAGTCCTTCAACTCCTATACCTCCCAAACCCCTCTTCTTCCAGCACTGATGATGTTACCTAGCCGGGTCACGAAATGTCTGCAAGAAAACAACCAAGCCAAGAGAACACCAAGGTCTTCCTCCTCCTCTCCCTCGACTCCCCTTTGGCACTGATGATGTTTCCTAGTTGGTGTAATGAAATGTCTGCAAAAGAAGAGCACGCTCAGAGAGCACCAAGGACTCCACAATCCTCCTCCCTCTCTTCCAGCATGGATGGTGTTACTTAGCTTGGTCATGAAAACCTCTGCAAGAAAACCAAGCTCAGAGAGCGCTAAGGACTGTGCTGTCCTCTTCCTCCTCCTCCCTCCCTTCCAGTATGGATGGTGTTACCTAGTTGGGTCACGAAACAATCAAGCCCAGAGAGCACCGAGAAGCCCACAGTGCAACCCTGAGCTACAAATATTCTCCTCTGTTGGTACCACCGTCCACTTCTTTCAACAAAAACAACCAGGACAGAATAGCCAAGGTTCTTACGGTATCCTTGTCAGGCTTGCATTTCCAATTCGACGCGTCCTTTAAACCCAAATGGGACCCTCACTCTCCGGCTTGCCCTCCAACTGTGCAGATATGAGATTCGCCAAACTTTAATAAATACCCTAACCCCGTTTTGGGGCCACAGAACTGAAATTAATTTTTCAAAATGCTGCTCTACTGAATGTCCTGGACATCTGAAGGCCTTCGGCTGTACCAGCTGCGGTGTTTTAAGTGGGGATGAACAGACCGGGATCAATACAGGTAGTCCTCGACTTATAGCAGTTAGCGACTGTTCAAAGTTACAACGGCACAACGGAAAAAAAAGGGAGCACTTTTTTTACATGTACAACCGTTGCACCATCCCCATGGTCATGTGATCAAAATATTCAGGTGCTTGGCAAACTGGCTCCTACTTGTGACCATTGCTGTATGTGATCCCGTTTTGCAACTGTCAGACCAACCAAGCCGATGGGGTACAGCCAATTCATGGGATTTATGGGGAAGGTTCTATAAAAGTTATTATCACAGAAAAACAGATCATCCAACCTTGGGGAAAACCTCCTCTCTACTTGAGACACCAACAATGAAATCTAAGAGCAGCAGACTGCTGCTTACATTTGCAGTGTTTGTAAACATTTTCTCCCGCCTAGAAAAGTACTACAACAATACACAGTTGAGTAAGTCAGAAGACCTCATGCAAACATTCATAATAAACACAGGGATATTTTGGATGATTCTGCCTCTCGCTCTGTCTTCCCCTACACACATTCTTTGTCGTGAAGGGAACTGCTCAGGGTCA
Organism: Pseudonaja textilis; assembly: GCF_900518735.1. The sequence continues at coordinate 157,096 of NW_020769566.1, forward strand.
TTGGAAAGATAAAATGTTGGTTCAGCCAAACAACTACATCCAAAGTTTCAAAGAAACTGAAAAGAATCTTTAAAGGGCTAAAGATTTATCAACAAATTACCAGGGGATTAGAATCCATTTCCGTACATGCAAGAAACAGATAGTGAGATGTAAGTATTCGATGTGTAGAAAATGGAAAAAAAGAAAAAAAAAGACAGTAGAAGCAATAAATAAATAGGTTTTATTTAAAACAATAAACAAGGGGAAGCAATAAATAGAAATAGCTTTTCTATTTCACGGCTCTGCTTTTAATTGTCGGACATTCCTCCCCCCACTTTTTATTATATTATGTGGCCCAGTCACTGCATCACGGTGAGATAGCCGGCATAAAAATTAGATAAATAAATAAGTGAACAAATAAATAAATCTAAGAAGTAGCATGTAGCATTTTGGGGTGAAGCAGGCAAGAAACAGGACGGTAGCAAATGTTTGGAGGACAGGGGTGTGCAATCTTGGCAATTTTAAGACGTGTGGACTTTAACTCCCAGAATTCCCCAGCCAGCCTTGGCTGACTGGAGCGTTCCGGAGTTGAGGTCCGCAGGTCTTAAAGGTTGCCAAAGTTGGACAGCCCTGGCCTAAATAAAGAGGCAAGGCCTGAATAATATTCCTATTCTATACACTGGATTTTGAGTGTATCACAGTGGTACAGAATGGTGGATTTTCTAACCACTGGAAAAGACAATTGAGGCTAAAATCAAAGATCTACTTCCTTTAAAATATTTATCAGGTTCAAGATGATAATACTGAAAATTTTGCTAAAACGTTAAGTATTTCTTTAAAGGTCATTTTGATGTAACTCGAGACTTTTGCAGGTAGTCCTTAACTTATGACTCCCAATGGAGGTGAGGCATTCATTAAGTGAACTCTGAGGCATTTTACAACCTTTCTTGTCACGGCTGTGAAGTGGAATCACTGCAGCTCAGTTAGTCCCATGGGGGTTAGGGGAATCTGGCTTCCTTACGGACTCTGCTTGTCAAACAGTCGCAAAAGGGGATTGTGTGACCTCAGCAGACTGCGACTGTCATAAATATGAACCAGCTACAAAAGCAGTTGAAATCCCCACCCCAATATATATTTTTATTGTTTACAACTATAAATACAAAACACAGTGTAGCCGGTTTGAAATTACTGTGCCATACATACCAAAGGTGTAGTCAAACCCATTATCGTTTCTATTATTGGTACAATATTTACATTTTGCTTCCAATCCTACATTTGTTTCGACTTTCCCCTCTTTTTTACAGCCAGAGACAAATACTCATTCCAGGTATTGTAATCTTCTGAATCCCCCTTATTTTTCATGTCTAAAGTTAGTCTTATCAGATTCTGCACACCCCATTATTTTCCTTGTTCTCTCTCCTTTCGGTGGTATATTTTGATTTTTCCAATACTGGGTGTAAACCATTGTTGCCGCTGTCAATACGTGTATTATTAAAATATGTTGTACCTTTACTATGGCCTTCTGTCATTATTCCCAACAGGAATAATTCTGGCTTAAATTGGATGCGTTCTCCCACCATTTAATCTACTCGAGCCTGTATCAATCTCCAATATTGTCTCGCATGGTTACATACATCTCCACCACATTTGGTAAAATGTACCCGGTAAATCCTTGCACTTCCAGCATTTTGGTGATAAGTTTTTGTACATTTTAGTGAGCCTTGCTGAGGGAAAGATGCCAGGGTACCGGAGACTAAGGCATATGAAGAACGGCTGCAGGAACTGGGCCTGGCTAGTCTAGTGAAGAGAAGGACCAGGGGGGACAGGATATCAGTGTTCTAATATTTGAGGGGCTGCCCCAGGGAGGAGGAAGGGGGTTGAGCTATTTTCTAAAGCACCTGAAGGCCAGACAAGGAATAATGGATGGAAACTGAACAAGGAGAGATTCAACCTGGAAATAAGGAGAAACTTTCAATGAGAACGATCATTTGCAGGGGGTTGGGCTAGATGACCTACAAGGTCCCTTCTAACTCTGATTATCTGTTATCTGTTACCTGTAGAACATCTTATATAAATGTTCCTTAAAGATCACCTGACTCATGCAATGGTGGTAAGCATGAAAAATGTGCCTTTCGGTGCCTTTGCAAATTCAAATAAATAAATAAAAATCAAACTGCTTGTTAAGTCAAGGACTACCCTATAATCATAGTGTGGGTGCAAATACACACTAATCCACACAGTTACACCTGAATACTTTACTTCAACCACAAAAGCAAAGCTAGACAACTTATGTACAAGGTAGTCCTCGATGTACGACCACAATGGAGCCCAACATTTCTATTGTTAAGCGGGACAGTTAAGTGAGCGTTGGCCCATTTTACAGCTTTTCTTGCCACTGTCATTAAGTAAACACACTGCAGCCGGTAAGTTAGTAACCTGGTTGCCAGGCTGCAAAAGGGGATCATGTGATCCTGGGACACTGCGACCGTCATAAATATGAACCAGTTGCATCCGAACTTTGATCATGTGAACGTGAAGATACTGCAATGGTCGTAACTGTGAAAAACGGCCCCAAGTCACATTTTTTCAGTGCCGCGTTGTAACTTTGAACGGTCACTAAACTGTTGTAAGTCAAGGACTACCCATATTAGGGTTAAAAGCACCACCCACCGCCAAATAATAATATAGTACAGGTAATCCTTGACTTACAACCGTTCATTTAGGGACCATTCAACGTTACCATGGCGTTGAAAAAAGTAATTTATGTTTTTCACACTTTCAACCTTTGCCACGTCCTTGTGGTCAAAATTCAGGGTGCTTGGCAACTGACCCGTATTTATGACGGTCATAAGGGTCACATGATCACCTTTTGTGACTTTCTGGCAAGCCAAGTCAACGGGGGAAGCCAGATTTACTTAGCGCCCGTGTTCCTAACTTCACAACTGCAGTGATTCGCTTAACAACTGTGGCAGGAGAGGTCGTAAAATGGGGCAATACTCACTTAACTTGCTTAGCAACTCAAATTTGGGCCCAGCTGTGGTTATTAAGTCGAGGACTACCTGCACACAGAGGGAAAACAAAAGGAAATCTCAGAACCACGTGGAGACTCTGGAAAGAGTGCAGAGAAGAGCAACAAAGATGGAGGATAGAACAGATGAAGAACGGTGGCTGGGATTGGATACGTTTATCCAGTTTAATGAAAAGAAGGACATGCGGGGGACATGATAGCAGCATTCCAATATTTGAGGGGCTGCCACAAAGAGGAGGTGGGGTCAAGCTATTCTCCAAAGCACCAAAAGGTAAGCCAAGGGGGAAAAAAATGGATGGAAACTCATCAAAGAGAGAAGCAACCTAGCATGAAGGAAACACGCCACCGGAAGTCATGGGGGCTTCATCACTGGAGGTTTTTAAGAAGAGACTGGACAGCCACTTGTCCGAAATGGGATAGAAACAGGGGCTGGACTAGAAGACCTCCAAGGTCCCTTCTAGCTCTGTTATTCTGCTATCCTTCCTTCCTTCCTTCGGAGGTTTTTTTAAGAAGAGACTGGACAGTCATTTGTCCGGAATGGTCTAGAGCTGTGATGGTGAACCTGTGACATTTGTGGCGGCGTGTGACCTGCAGGCAAACTTACCTCACTGCGCATGCGTGCACCTCACAGCTGATTTTCGGCCGGTTTGAGGCCTTTTTCGGCCTGCCAAAGGCTTGAGGAAAGCTTCTGTAGGCCGAAAACTAGGCCCGTTTTGTCACTTCCCGTTTTTTCGGAAATACCGGAAGTGACAAACCGGGGCTAGTTTTCGGCCTGCAGAGCCTGCAGAAGCCTTCCTCAAGCCTTTGGGAGGCCGAAAAAGGCCTCAAACCGGCTGAAAATCAGCTGTGAGGTGCAGTGCAGGTAAGGGGGCAGCGGGGATCGGTGGGTGGGTGCGGATTGGGCGTGCATGCGTAGGGGGCATGGGGGGGGCGTGCATTGCCTTCTGGGTGCAGGTATGCAAGCACGAGCGTGCACACAATTTTTGGCACAGGAGCCCCAAAAGGTTAGCCACCAACTGGCATAGGGTCTCCGGCTTAGGCGGGGGGGCTGGACTAGAAGACCTCCAAGGCCCCTTCCAACTCTGCTATCCTAGAGTTCTATGTTTCTAACAATACTGCAATGTAAATTACAGAGTTTGGTACCATAACCCTAACCTCAACTTATAGCTACAATTACAATGACCAGAATTTCAGCTGCTAAATAACTTGGTTGCTAATTAAGCCGCGCCTGGTTTTTTTTAACCCTTTTCTGCCGCAGTTAAGCAAAACACTATAGTTGTAAGCGAATCACGTGGTTGTTAAGCGAATCAGATTTCCTCCATTGAAGTTGCTTGCTTGGAAGGTCGTAACTGGTGATCATTTGACCGTGGGATTGCGGCGACCGTTGCAAATACATTCTGGTTCTCTAGCACCCCAATTTTGACCACATAGCTCTCAAGGGACGGCAACGGTCATAAGGGTGAAGAGGCCTGCTCACAGGTCACTTTTGTAGCTTGGAAAGGTCGCTAAACGAACGGTTGCAAATCAAGGACTACCTCCATTGATGGAGAGTGGATTTAGAACCCAGCCGCCCTCTTTGTAGGCCAGAAGAAGAAACAGGTGCGTAAAGAATGGTCGAAGTACAACACAGGTGTGGTTGCAACAACTCCAGGGCAGATGTGATTCCCCACAGCAGGTGCAGCCACAGAGAAAGCCCCACAGGCCCACGAGAATGACACGGCTGTGCGGTTGGGACCCCGGAGGGCCAACCCTGCCGGATCTTTCCAGCCAGACAGGACCAACAGGACAGAAGGAAAATAAAGAAGGTGCTACAATCCTGGGTTGTATAAACAGAGGCATAGAATCAAAAACAGGTGAAGTATGAGCAGCACTTCATAAAGCCTTAGTGAGGACACACCTGGAATATTCTGCTTCCAGTTCTGGTCACCATGATGTTACAAAAAAAAAAAAGATGTTGAGACTTTGGGCAGAGAAGAGCAACTAAGGTGATTAAAGGCCTGGAGACTAAAACATAGGAAGAACGTCGCAGGATTTGGGTTTGGCTAGTTTAATGAAAAGAAGGACATTGCGGTCGGGGGGACACGATAGAAATACTCCAGTATTTGAGGGGCTGCCACAAAGAAGAGGGGGGGTCCACCTAATCTCCAAAGACCCTTGAAGGCAGGCCAAGAAGCAACGGATGGAAACGAATCAAGAAGAGAAGCAACCTGGAATTAAGAAGAAATTTCCTGACATGAGGATAACTGACCAGTGGAACTGCTTGCCACCAGAAGCTGTGGGTGCTTCATCCCTGGAGGTTTTTAAGAGGAGACTGGACAGCCATTGGTCTGAAATGGGAGAGAATCTCCTGCTTGAGCAGGGGGCTGGACTAGAAGACCTCCAAGGTCCCTTCCGGATCTAATCTGATTGATTCTATTCCGACTGAAGATGTCTCCTAGCTATCGAGGCCTACGCCACAAAGCATGCATATTTATGGAATGTATTAAAGCCCTTCGGTCTATACAGGTCGTCCTCAACTTACAACAGTTCGTTTAGTGACCAAAGTTACAACGGCGCCGAGAAAATGTGAGTTATGACAGTTTTTCACTGTCACGACCTTTGCAGCATCCTCTGCACTTATCAACTGCAGGGATTCACTTAACAGCTCTGACAGGAAAGGTCGTAAAATGGGGCAAAACTCACTTAACAAATGTCTCGCTTAACAACAGAGATTTTGGGCTCAACTATCATAAGTCGAGGGTTTACTGTACCGTACTGGTGGAAGTGAAAGGTAATGTGCAAGAGTAGAAGAAATGAAGAGGTAGAGTGAGGTGCAGTTTTATTTTTTTTACTGCAAAATACTTTTTTTCCCGAAGTCCTACTTTAGGGCACTTTGAGGTAATTCTAACCCCTCCCCTCAAGTCCCTATTACCTACCTCACTATGAATTTGAAAAATGATATAATGTACTTTTAACATAAACTAGAATTTTGAGTGTATCGGCTTAAGCCTTGTACGCATATCCAGTCCATTTTAATAAAGTGGTGGAAAAAGTCATATATCCGGTGTTAATTACTTCACAGATGGACAGTTACGTATGAAGAACACCTGGTGTGCCTGAAAATGACCAAATATTTAGTTTTGAAAGGCATTCGCCTTGGAAAAAGACGCTTTATTTTCATCAAGGAACAAGTTAGCAGCAAGACGAAATTGGAAAGAATTTAACTCGGAAGGACTGGCTTCCGAGTTCTTCATATTACAGATTAACAGAGTTGGAAGGGACCTTGTAGGTCATCTAGTCCAACCCGTCCCCCCCCCCCGCCCAAGCAGGAGACCCTCCACCGTTTCTGACAAATGGCAGTCCAATTTCTTCTTCTTCTAGGCAACTGTTAAAAAACCTTGAAAGTTTCAGGATGTGCAAAGAAATAATTCTGAAGTCAGAAGCCCGGGCTATTGAGAGAAAAACGGGAGCCAAAAGTTAGAACCAGTAGATATATGTAAAAATATGTAAAGCCATGACATTGCACCTGATTTCCTGCCTGAGCAAAGACAGGTAAAGTACTCAACTTATTGGTCCTCTCACCTACAACTGCTGCATCATCCTAAAGGTCATGGGATCAAAATTCAGACATTTGGCAACGAGTATCTACCACGAAGGGCGCACCGTCCCGAGGTCATTTGATCAATATTTGTAACCTTCCCAGTGGGCTTCCGATAAGGAAAGTCAGCAGAGGGAGTGGGATTCGCTTAATGGCCACTTAACAACTGCAGTGATTCGCTTAGCAGCTGCGGCAATGAAAGGTTAGAAAATCGGGTGCAACTCACTTAAGAACCGCTGTGTTTAGCAATGAAAATTCCGGTCCCGAGGGTGAGTAAATTGAAGATTACCCGTACAAGATCTATATAAAAATGCTTTTTCTGTTTTGTTTATTCATTCAGGCAATACTGAGTTCCAAAGACTCACAACAGTTTACAAAATAACACACAATAGATTTCTCCGACTCTGGACAAGTCCAGTTCTTGCCCTCTCAAAGTCTGGAGTTTGGGCACCACGGCCCTTCCAAAGATGAAACTCTGGAGGTAGGACACCTTTGGCTGTTCTACCTGGAGTAGGGCCATTCAGGTATCCAGCTATAACACACCTTAGGAAAGGAGTCTCCAAAGTTGGCAGCTTTAAGGCTTGTGGACTTCAACTCCCAGAATTCCTCCTCCTCCTCCTCCTCCAGTCACGTTAGCTCAGGAATTCTGGGAGTTGAAGTCCACAAGTCTTCAACTTGCCAAGTTTGAAGACCCCTGTGCTAGAGCAAGGGGCTGGACTAGAAAACTTCCAAGGTCAATTTCATTATTCTGTTTTGTTTCCCGAATTCCCTTATCTTAAAAAGAAACCTCGCTTGCACCTTGTCCACAACGAACTGTCCAACTGTAGCAACTTCAAGACGTGTGGACTTCAACTCCCAGAATTCCTCCTCCTCCAGTCATAGGAGCTCAGGAATTGTGGGAGTTGAAGTCCACAAGTTTTGCCAAATTTGGGGACCCCTGCCTTAGGACGTTGGGACATGGAGTACTTTGAATTTTATTCAAAGCTGCAGGATCCAATCAGCGTCGGTCAGCAGGCCAGAGGTTGGGTCTTATTTATTGAATTTATACTGACGCCTATTCGCCCATGGCGACTCGAGGCGACTTACACAATGTAAAACCATATTTAAAACAAAAAAACAAAACAATAAAAACTAACAAAAAGAATCAAATAAATTAGTAAAGTGCAATAGAACAAAATCTGGGAGAGGGGAAATAACGAAAATAAAAATAAAAAATCACCCCCACCCACCGCCCCGATGACAGCCGATCGATCGCACGGGCCACCTGAGGGGCTCCATCTCTCTCCGGCTTCCCCAGGCCGGCTGGCCAAACCAGCGTCTTCTTCAGCGCCTTCTGGAAGAGAGCTAGAGTGGAGGCCATTCTAATCTCTGGCGGGGATTGATGTTCCAGAGAGGGAGCCACCCCAGAGAAGGCCCTTCTCCTGGGTCCCTCAGGGGTGGGACCTGCAGCATTCCCTGCCTCCTCGCACTGATGGGTCGGGTGGATGTGATCGACAAGAGACGTCTCCTCAGGTAACGCGGACCCAAGTCTTCCGAGCTATCGGACTCATGCTGGAAATTCTTCTTCTGAGAACTTCTCTTCTCTTGCCTTATTCAAAGCTATTGAAAGCTGGTGCAATGCCCCCATCTTCTCATTCGCCAGCTAGGGATATATGGGTCGTCCTCGACTTAAGACCCTGGCCAAAGTTACAACGGCGCTGGAAAAAATGTGACTTATTGACCGGTTCTCATACGTGGAAGCATTCCCTTGGTTGCAGGATCCCAGTTCAGAGGCTTGGCAACTGACTCGTATTTAGGGCCCAGGGTCACCTTTGACCTCCTGATGAGCAAAGTCGACGGGGAAGCCAGATTCCCTTAACATCTGGGGCAAGAAAGGTTGTAAAATGAGCAAAGCTCACTTGACAAAAGCCCACTTGTGCTCACGGAGCAGCAAAAAACGCTGGACTCAATTGTGCTCATAGGTCAGGGGCTACCTGTACTGCCTCAGGCATCAACTGCAGCTTTCAAGGATTACTCCCCATGTAAAATACTGTACATGGCAATGTATACTTGAAGCTTTGAGGCCCTGGTATGGTCCGCTGGTCAGCGATGGCCAAAGATCCCTTCAGACGCGCCTGCTGTTATCTGTTAATCCAACAGGAGGTTTAAGGCTTCCCAATTCCCAGAAAGGTTCTGGGTAAACAGGATCTCTGTCTTGGAGGTCCTTGGTGCTCCCTGAGCTGGGTAGTTATCTTGCAGATGTTTCATGACCCAACTAGGCAACATTATCAGTGCTAGAAGGGGGGAAGGAGGAGGAGGAGGAGGAGTTTGACAACAACGACTGTGGGGTCCTTGGTGCTCCCTGAGCTGGGTAGTCTTCTTGCAGATGTTTTATGACCCAACTGGTAACAGATAACAGATAATCAGAGTTGGAAGGGACCCTGTAGGTCATCTAGTCCAACCCCCTGCCCAAGCAGAAGACCCTACACCATTTCTGGCAGATGGCAGTCCAGTCTCTTCCTGAAAGCCTCCAGGGATGACGCTCCCACAACTTCCTAAGGCAACTCATGTTCTGTTGATTGTTCTCCCTGTCAGAAAGTTTCTCCTTATTTCCAGGTTGAATCTCTCCTGGATCAGTTTCCATCCATTATTATTCCTTGTCTGGCCTATGGGTGCTTTGGAGAATAGCTTGACCCCTTCCTCCTCCTCTCTGGGACAGCCCCTCAAATACTGGAAGATGCTGTCACATCTCCCCTGGTCCTTCTCTTCCCTAGAACTGGGTAACACCATCAGTGCTAGAAGGAAGGGGGGAGGTTGCTGTTATTTTCATATACTAGCATACTTATATACTTGCTCTATCAGTTGCAGGATCCAATCTGGGTCGGTCAACGGGACCAGAGGTTTCATCTTCCGAGCATTTGGACTTGCGTGGGAGCCCCGACCTCAGTGAACTACTCTCTAGCAATGTGTGTGCTGTTATGTTTGTGTGGTGTGGACGGTGCCTGTTGTGTGTGGCTTTTTAGATGTTGATCGGGGGTGTTGCCTTGTCAGTTCAGTGTTGGCGGGCGTTGGCTTGTTTGCCTGAGTTGGTAGTTCCTGGATTAGAGTGTTTTACTTCTGGCTTGTTTCTTCTGAGCAGACCCCACAAAGTCTACAGATAAGTGGGATGGGGACCTTCACTGATGCCCAGCGTGGCCTGGGGTAGCAATCAGAATCGGAATTGAGCTGGAAGGGTCCTGAAGAGATCTTCTAGTCCACTATATAGCAATAGCCCTTAGACTTATATCCTGCTTCACAGTGCTTTCCAGCCCTCTCTAAGCGATTTACAGAGTCAGCCTCTTGCCCCATACAATCGGGGTCCTCATTTTACCCACCTCGGAAGGAGGGAAGGCTGAGCCGGTCAGGATCGAACTTCCTGGCTGTGGGCAGAGTTAGCCTGCAATAGCACTTAAGACTTCTATACCGTTTCACGGTGCTTTCCAGCCCTAAGTGGTTTACAGCCTCTTGCCCCCAACAACTTGGGTCCTCATTTTACCCACCTTGGAAAGATGGAAGGCCAAGTCAACCTTGAGTATAACTGGGTGTCTTAGCATACAGATAATCCTCGACTTACAACCCCAATTTGAACCCTAAATTTCTGTGGCTAAGCGAGACAGTTTTTAAGTGAGTTTTGCTCACAGAGGTTAATTGAATCATTGCAGTTGCTCAGTTAGTGACATGACTGTTAAAGTGAATCTGGCTTCCCCCCATGGCTTTCTTTTTTTTTTTTTTTTGCTTGTCAGAAGGATGCTAAAGGGGGAGTCACGTGACCCTGGCATGCTGCAACCATCATAAATACAAGTCAGTTGCCAAGCGTTGGAGTTTGGATCACATGATGCTACAACGGTCCTTATGAACAATAGTCATAGGTTGCTTTTCTCATGCTGTTGTTAACTGAATGATCGCTAAATGGTTGCAAATCAATACTGTAAGACCTATATTGATAAGATTGAGCCCTGAACTGAATGGAACCTTGCCCTACAGCAGGGGTCTCCAAACTTGGCCCCTTTAAGACTTGTGGACTTCAACTCCCAGAATTCTCCATCCAGCATAGCTGGGAGTTCTGGGAGTTGAAGTCCACGAGTCTTAAAGTAGCCAAGTTTGGAGACCTCTGCCCTACAGCTTCACAGAGGTGGTTGTGATGCTTACAAAACAATTTCTAAAGCATCCAACGTCACAGGAATATTTGCACATCCAGCTTATCCTGCTTGTTAGCCTTTAAGCCCACCCTTGTATGTCAGCCAGGAGGGTCAAAAGAGAACAAACCAACTTTGCAGGAATTCCTGTGCCTACCTGACCACAAGGCCTTCCCTAGCTGTAGGCAAGGCCCAAAGATGAGCAGAAAACGAAAGGTGCATTTCTGTCTAATAAATCTGGGATTTGGGAAACGTCTTCTCTAAAACTTTCCAAGGTGAAAGTCTCTACAGTTCAAAGGGAGATGACATACATCCTACCAGCAGCATAAATACAGTAAATAAAACGTCTAATGTGGAAAAAGATTGCTGAATTCAGCCAACACCGAAGACAGCAGCGTAATTTAAGATCAGTTCAGGCTCTGAAAAGGCCAATTAAAGATGATGTGCTTTGATAAAGGGAAGATAAATGCTTACTTGTTCCTCTAGAGCAGGGTATCCCAACCGTGGCCATTTTAAGATGTGCGGACTTCAACTCCCAGGATTCCCCAGTCATGCTGGCTGGGGAATTCTGGGAGTTGAAGTCTCCACATCTTAAAATGGCCACGGTTGGGATACCCCGCTCCAGACAGCACTGAAAGGTGAGTAGGGATAAGGAGTTTCGGGCCGTGGTATTGTCGCAGAACAATTCCCAGCAAACCACAATACCGACAGTGAGAAACACTCAAAACACGTCCACAACATCTGGAGGGCTCTCGTATTTTTCAGACCTTAACCCAAACCGTGATATGCTCAAAATAAGAACGCGCCCAAGAATGCCATTTTAAATTTTACCCAGTTCCTTGTGCCACACCCTCGCCCAAGAGGTCAATAAATGCGGTGTGTAATCACCGACAATATTTTCTGTCTATTTTCCTTGTCATAACAAACACGGGCAGCCAGATTTCAAAAGATACTCGTCATGGCTATCCTGAAACTGTATTCAACCGAAGGGAAGCCGTGTGTTTTTCGAGACCAAAAAAAAAAAGCCCTGCAACGAAGCAGCGTTTTTGAGCAAAATGTTTTGGGCCCGACATCTTTCTCTGTTGCAAGGGGGGGGGGGGG
>NW_020769566.1:180504-194645 GCF_900518735.1 Pseudonaja textilis
TCCTTCCTTCCTTCCTTCCTTCCTTCCTTCCTTCCTTCCTTCCTTCCTTCCTTCCTATCCACCTATTTATCTAACCATCTTCCTCCCTCCCTCCCCTCTTTCCACCTTCTCTTCCCTTCCATCTACCTATTTATCCATCTATATTCCTTCACTCCTCCCTCCCTTCCTTCCAGCTATTTATCTATCTAGCCATCTCCCTCCCTCCCTCCTATCCACCTATTTACCTGTATACCTTCCTTCATACCTTCCACCTACCTATTTATATTCCTTCCTTCGTCCATAGATTAATATAACAACAGATTCTGAAGGGCCCATGGAGGTCTTCTAGCTCAACCCACTTTCCAAGCAGGAGACCCTCTGCCATTTCAGACACGTGACTGCCCAGCCTCTTAAAAACCCTCCAGTGACAAAGCATCCACAACTCCTGGTGGCCATTAGTTCCACTGGTTAACTGTCCTCACTGTTAGGACATTTCTCCTTAATTCCAGGTTGCTTCTGTCCTGGGTGAGTTTCCATCCGTTGCTTCTTGTCCTTGGCTTTGGAGAATAGGTGGAGCCCCCTCTTCTTTGGGGCAACCCCAAAACTAGCCATACCAATTTCCTGCAACCATCCTTCATATGTTTTAGCCTTAACAGAATATAACACAATAACAGGGTTGGATTTTGGGGCGGGGAGGGTCTCCTACTCCAGCCCCCTGCTCAAGCAGGAGACCTTATCCCATTTCAGAGAAATGGCTGTCCGATCTCTTCTTTAAAATCTCCAGTGATGGAGCCCCCACAACTTCTGGTGGCGAGCAGTTCCACTGGTTAATTGTCCTCACTGTTAGGGAGTTTCTCCTTAATTCCAGGTTGCTTCTCTCCTTGATCAGTTTCCACCCGTTGCTTCACACTATAAAAAAGATGTTGAGACTCTGGAAAAAGTGCAGAGAAGAGCAACCAGGAGGATGAGGGGACTGGAAGCTCAAACATATGAAGAACAGTTGCAGGAACTGGGCCTGGCTGGTCTAGGGAAGAGAAGGACCAGGGGAGACAGGAGAGCATCTTCCAGTATTTGAGGGGCTGCCCCAGAGAGGAGGAAGGGGGTCAAGATATTTCCCAAAGCACCTGAAGGCCAGACATGGAATAATGGATGGAAACTGAACATGAAGAGATTCAACCTGGAAATAAGGAGAAACTTTCTGACAGGGAGAACAATCAACCCATGGGGCAGAAGTTGCCTTCTGAAGTTGTGGAAGCTTCATCATCCCTGGAGGCTTCCAAGAAGAGACTGGACTGCCATTGGTCAGACATGGTGTAGGGTCTCCCGCTTGGGCAGGGGGGTTGGACTAGATGACCTATAGGGTCCCTTCCAACTCTGATTATCTGTTTGACAAAGATCTGTCTGTTTCTTGTCCTGCCTTCTGGTGCTTTGGAGAATAGCTTGACCCCCAACTGTTCTTTGGGGCAGCCCCTTAAATGCTGGAATACCCCTAGTCCTCCTCTTCTGTAGACCAGCCAAACTCAAATCCTGCAACCGTTCTTTGTACATTTTGGTCTCCAGGCCTTTAATAAAGTTAGTTGCTCTTCACTGCATTTTTTTTTTCAAAGCCTCAACATCTGTTTTGCAATGCGGCCGATACAAAACACCCCACTTTCTCTTTCTGCAATCATTCCACTTTCACTCTCATTTCCTCCACTTAAGATCTATTTTGATCCACCATCCACACTTGGCGCCTTGATATAATTATTTGTCCTCCATTTTTCAACCTTCTCATCTCTCTTGTAGAAGTCTCTATAAATCCACCTTCAAAGTGGATCAGGATCAATTGATCGGGCTTACAGATTTTGCGACCAGGTTGGTCACGCTTATACATTTCCATGATAAAAATTGATCGTGCTATAGGTTTATGTTAGGTTGATGTTAATTTGTTTGCCACGTTCATGTCAAAGTAGGATTAGTCCAATTATAAACTAACAACATCCTCATCGTACACAAAGAAAACCTGGACAAAATGTTTTACCGATGGGTATGTGGCCCCATCGAGATTTGGCTAAAATATATCCCACTACAAGTCCAAAATGTTGGAAATGCCAACAAGTTGATGGAACTTTCTACCATATGTGGTGGTTACGCCCTGAGACCAAGACATACTGGGCTAAAATTAAAAATTGGTTACAGGAAATGACAGGCTACCAAATCGAATTGAAACTAGAACTCTTCCTACTAGGAATGATTAAAGATTGATATCCAAAGAAAATAAAATATATAATTTTACATATTTTAACAGCAACCAGGGTAGCTTTCGCACAAATGTGGAAAAACCCCAGTGAGGAATTAATCCAACAAATAATAATAATAATAATAATAATAATAATAATAATAATAACAACAACAACATGCTCACGTTAAAAATGAAAGAGAAAGGGGATTCCAAGTATTATTTAATCTGGCACAAACGGTATGAATGGATAGCGAATAGATATAAGAAATAAGGAGTGAAGATTAATTGCAAGAGACCTTAAGAAAGTGATTTGCAAATGTGTAAAGTACCGTATATAAGAAGAATATAAGATAGAACCAATTATTGACAAAGAGAATAGTTATTGATAGATGTATATTAAATGTATTAAGACATAATAATATTTGTAGATGTCAACATGCTGTTGAAAATGTGATTATGATTTGAGTTGTATTGGTGGAAAACACAATAAAAATATTAAAAAAAATTATCCGTGCTCCATTTTGCAACCTTCTCAAACTCTCTTGTAGAAGTCTCTATAAATCCGCCTTCAAAGTGGATCAGGATCAATTGATCGGGCTTACAGATTTTGCAACCAGATTGATCACACTTATACATTCCATGATAAAATTGATCGTGCTATAGGTTTATGTTAGATTGATGTTAATTTGTTGCCGTGTTCATGTCAAGGTAGGAAGGTTTAGAGCAGTGTTTTTCCAAACTTGGCAATTGGAAGTTGGGTGGACTTCAACTCCCAGAATCCCCTGGCTAGCATGGCTGGTTAGGGAATTCTGGGGGTTGAACGGAACGTATCTTAAAATGCTTAAAACTGAAATAGTTTGAAAACGCATCCGTGTAAATTTCCCTGCATTTATTTGCTAACTCCATGCCACAAAATCATACCGCTGCCTTTTAGATCTCTCACATTCTTCCCAATTTCCTAAATGCAGAATAAATCTGTTTCGTTGCTTAAATTCTGCGATCTACCTTTAACCTCACAGCTGCAGTCTTCAACATGGTCCTCACCAGGTAGGCCTCCCTGTACGGGGAGCCCTCAACTTAACAGCAAACGATCGGGCTCAAAATTTCTATCGCTAAGCAAGACAGTTGTTAAGTCAGTTTTGTCCAATTTTATGACGTTTCTTTCCACAGTCGTTAAGTGAATAACTGCACTTGTTAACAAGATGGTTGTTAAAGTGAATCTGGCTTCTCACATGACTTGGGATGCTGTCATCATCATCATCTTCTTTTAAACACCCTACAATCCCCTGTGGGGCAGTTGTCTGAATGGAGCCGAGTGTTTTCTGGCCAGATGCCCTTCCTATTGCCGGTGTGGAGTTCAATGTTCAGCAGATGTATTTTCATTGTGCCAAGAGTGAAAGAAATACCTACCTAGGTTTGAACTCACAGCTCCTGATTATGAGGCGAGAGCTCCGCCTCTAGGCCACCCGCACCTCTCCGACTTGGGACGCTAACCTTCGTAAATACGAGTCGGTTGCCAACCGTCTGAATTTGGATCACATGAATACAGGGCCGTTGCAACAGTCATAGGTGTGAAAAATAGTCACGAGTCCCTTTTTTCAGGGCTGTTGTAACTTTGGTCATTAAATGAACTGTTGTGAGGACTCCCTGCAGTCTTTCAAACCTTTGGCGCAGTGTGAATTTCAAGCCCAGAGTCTGTCGGATAGACAAGACTCCAACTCCCAGAATTCCCCCGCCAGTCAACGGTTGTAAAATGGGGTTACGGCTCACTTAACAAGGGCTGTGCTTAGCAACGGACTTGCTGGTTCTCTATCGTCGTAAGTCACGGCACTGAAAAAAGCAACTTATTTTTCACGCCTAAAAACCGTTGGAGCCATCCCCACGATCATGGGATCAAAATTCAGGCGCTTGGCAAACTGACTCGTATTTAGGACGGCCGTAGGGTCCTGGGATCGTGTGCGAGGTCCCCTTTTGTGACCGTCGGACAGGCAAAGTCAACGGGGAAGCCCAGATTCACTTAACGTCCGTGGGATTAATTGAACAGCTGCAGCGATTCGCTTAGCAACGGTGGCAAGAAAGGTCGTAAAATAGAGCAAAATTCACTTTAACCAATGTTTCGCTTAGCAACGTAAATCTGAGGCTCCGATTGTGGTCACAAGTCGAGGACTTTCTGATGGTTTTAGCACAGCGTGGAGGTGAGTGCAAAGCCTGTGATGTAAATAACATTATAATTTATGGACTGCCGTACCCATCAGCCTCCATTGTTCCCGGTAGGGAGCCATGGGTGTGAGAGTCCTACATTGTCCCCCTGGAAAACGGGGAGGGGGCTTTAGCGTCCCTAAAGTAGAAGGACTGCCATGCCCATCAGCCTCTCCTTCACAGTGGGGGAATATGGGCTCAGGGGTCCCATGCAACCCTGGAAAATGGGGTAGGGGGCTTGGAACCGGAGCGCCCTAAGGAGACGGACTGCCATGCCCATCTGCCTCCCTCCTCTTTCCGGCAGAGAGCGATGGGTATGGGAGTTCCGTCCTCTCCTCCTGGACAACAGGCAGGAGTTTTGGACCTGGTGCTGCTGAAGGACTATCATACCCATCGGTCTTCCTGGAGGAGAGCGATGGGCTCAGGAGTCCCCTTGTGTGGCCTGGGATGGGGGCGGGGTTTGAAACTGGAGCCCCTGGAGTTAGAAGGACCGCTGCACCCATCAGCCTCCCATCCCTCTTGGGCAGAGAGTGATGGGTATGGGAGTCTTGGAAAATGGGGAGGGGACTCGGAGCTAGTGCTTCCCCAAGGACTGCCCTGCCCATCATCCTCCATCCTCAGCGGCGAACGATGGGCTCGGGAATCCCGTCCCATCCTCTTGGAAAACGGGGAGGAGTCTCGGAGCCGGTCCTCCCCCAAGGACTGATCTGCCCATCAGAGGAGAGCGATGGGCTTTGGAGTCCCATTGCATTGACCGGGATGGAAGGGGGGGGTTAGAACCAGAGCCCCCTAAGGAAACAGACAGCCACCCATCAGCCTCCATCCTCAGTGGGGAGCGATGGGCTGGGGAGTCCCACCTCATCCCTTTGGCAAAGGGGGAGGAGGAGGGACTACCACGCCCATCGGCCTCCCCTCCCTCTTCGCAGGGCTGCGGCGCGGCCCGCTGTCCACGTCCGCCGAGGGGCGTGTCGCGGGGCGGGGCGCGGGCGTGGCTTGCGCTGCTAAGGCCGGGCGGGAAAGGAAGGAGGAGGAACAGCCTCCCCCTCCCTCGCCTGAATAGCTGGGCGGGGTCGGAAGTGGCGGTGGCGGCGTGTGGGCGTGGCTTGAGTTCGGGAAGCGACTTTTCCTTGGGCCGGGCGGGGAAAAAGGGAGGGAGGGAGGAGGAAAAGGCGGAACAGCCCCCCCCTCCCTCGCCTGCCTGTTTGGGCGGGGCCGGAAGTGGCGGCAGCGGCGGCGGCGGCCTCCCTTCCGCGCCAAGCAGCCGGGGGCGGGCGGGCGAGCAGGCGGAAGGGCGGCCGGTGCCGATGGAGGCGCCCCCCCCGCCGCTCTGCTTCTACGGCCAGGGCCGCCCCCCCGCGGCCGCCGCCCCCCCGCCCGGAGACGGACACGGAGGAGCAGCAGCAGCAGCAGCAGGTCTGAGGGTAGGGTGGGGGAGGAGCGGCCGGAGGGCGGGCGGGCGTGGGGGGGAAGGAGGAGGAGAAGCCGGGCTCGCCTCAGGCCGGCCAGGCTGCCCCGCCGACACCGGCGCCATGTTGGGCGGGCGGGCGGCCTTCTCTCTCGCGCGCTCTCTCTCTCTCTCTCTCTCTCTGAGGGGAAGGCCTCGAGGCGGCGCGGGCCTGGTCTGGGCGGAGGGAGGGAGGGCGCCTGGAAGACACCCCTCCCCTCCGCCCATCTTGAGGGGGGATAAAAAAAAAAAAAAAAGAGGGACGCCGCGGGGGGTCCCCCCTCAGGCGGCTTCCAGAGCGCTGGACTACGACGCCCAGGATGCCCCGCGCGGGAGGCTTGAGGGAGCCTGGCCGTTGGAGCGGGGCCCGCAAAACAAGATGGCGGCTGGGGGATTCTGGGAGTTGGAGTCCGTCCCTCTTAAAAGCATGCTGGGCAAGGGATTCTGGGGGTGGGAGTCCATTTATGTTCAAGGATGGGGGATTCTGGGAGATGGAGTCCATGTAAAGCATGCTGGGTGAGGGATTCTGGGAGTTGGAGTCCATTTATATTCAAGGATGGGGGATTCTGGGAGATGGAGTCCATGTAAAGCATGCTGGGTGAGGGATTCTGGGAGTGGGAGTCCATTTATATTCAAGGATGGGGGATTCTGGGAGTTGGGGTCCATGTAAAGCATGCTGGGCGAGGGATTCTGGGAGTGGGAGTCCATTTATATTCAAGGATGGGGGATTCTGGGAGCTGGAGTCTATGTAAAGCATGCTGGGCGAGGGATTCTGGGAGTTGGAGTCCACCCACCCATCTTAAAACTGCCAAAGCTGTGAAACTCTGGACAGGCCTCCTCCAAGATGACCAGTCCCTTACCCGGCCTTTCAAATCTCCCAATCGGAGCCATAATAAACCTTCTGGCATGACAGGCTCAATTTTCACTGGGAGGTAGAAATGGGGAAGGTGAGCCCCATGGAGGATGCCTGAGGGCAGCGGGCAAGGAGTGAGTCCATGTATGACCGCAGCACCAGGCATTTTGTTTTATTGGTCCCGGCTTTCGTCTTCACTAGCAGCTGAACATGGGACTTGTAGTTGCATCCTCCTAGAAGGGGGTTGAGGTCTCCATTTCCCACCCTCTTTTTTCATGGAGTGGAATGGATTCTTGCCGCTACAGATCTAACCAAGTTCCTGGGCTTAGACCAGTTTGGGTTTTTTTACACATTCGGTGCCTTTAAGAGGGGTGGGCTTCAACTCCCAGCATCCCCTAGCCAGCCAACGATATCCCAGACTACCAGCCCATTCAGCTCTCTTAACAAGAGTTTGGTCAATTAATTAAGGTAGAGGTCTCCAAATGTGAACTTTTAAAACTTGGGGGACTTCAAGCCGCAGAATTCCCTGGTTAGTTCTGGTTGTTAGTCCACAAGTCTTAAAAGTTGCCGAGTTTGGAGCGCCCTGCATTATGGGAACCCATCAGGAGTTGCCATGGGGGGGAATTGCAGCCTTTGCAGCCAGGTAACCCTTTGCGGGGGGCAGGTAGAGCATGTTTTATGCACGGCAAGAGCTTGTGAACTCAACACGTTGCACGTACCCAGTTTGGACACAACTAAACTGCCTTGCAAGGTGGCTGTGTGATAAAATGACCAGACCAGATAGTTGAAAATTTGAAAAACATTGCATTAGACCCAACCGGTATAGCTTGGAAGTCTGTCACCCCTTGTGCTGTGTTGTCATTGTTGGTCAGGAATCGGTGGGTCCTTATTTGTGTGGTTAGCACCAGCGGCTAAATCTCAGAAGAGGCCACAAACGTGTGTCGAAAGAGCTTGCTTTGTTGCAGAGATCACCTGAAGAAATTCGGGTGCCACCTGGTTCGCACACGGCACTGAATGTTGTAACGGCCTGTTTATTTTTCTTCATGTTTGTGTGAACCAGCCCACTTGTGGTTTGTCGACCAGGTTTGTGGCTTCTTATCGTTTTCAGCCAGTTTGGGCTCCGTTATTAAGAGTTTCCCAGTTCAAGTTTTCCTTGACTTACAACCACAATGGAGTCTAAAATTCCTGTTGTGAAGTGAGCCATTTCTTAAGTGAGTTTTTGCCCCATGTTACAACCTATTTTTGCCACAGAGGTTAGTGAATCACTGCAGTGTTAGTCACAGGTTCTTAAGCGAATCTGCCTTCCCCGTGGTCTGTGCTTCTCAGAAGGTCGCTAAAGGGGATCACTCATTAATATGAGTCAGTTGCCTAGCGTCTGAATTTTGGTCAGGTGACCCATAAGTCACTTTTTAAAGTGCCACTGTAACTTCAAATGGATGTAAGTTGAGGACTACTTGTATAAATCGAAAGATGTCTGGCTTTTGATGGCATTTTGTGAGATGAAAATGGATCTAGCTAGTGGATCCTGAGTTTGGACCAACACCGCTCCCTTCCTACACTGTCTTAATTAGCATTTCCCCCCCAGAAAATAACAAAAAAAGACCTTTTCCTGAAAATTTGGCAAAGCTTGTTCCTTTTACAAAGGATATGCTGCACAGCTGCATGAATTATATTGGTTAAGTGGAACTTGATGCTTTGAAGAGACTCTCGTCCAGCTGGATTTTTGCCTAAGACAAAAAACACACGAAGAAAATAATTAAATAGCCTGTCCTAAGTTTAGTTCTAACGTTATGGCCGGTTTCCATGTGGAATTGTCACGACGCAAACGTCACGTTTTGGACTGGCTTAGGATATCGCCTGCCTTTGGGAGAACATTTTTATGGCTGGAAGTGACTTTAGTCCGATGAAATAATAAACGGCTAATCATGAAGGACGCCCGGGAACCTGCTGGACGGCAAGCTCTACAAATTATTGGGAGAGGGGATGATCAAATAAATTCTGCTGATTATTTAGGTGAGGTCATTGCTGATCCGGAGTGCTTAAGTCCTTAAACTGCTAAAGTAGCTCATGAAAATATTGATTGAGAAGATCCCAGCGGTTAGCCAAATGAGTCCAAAGCTTGGATGAAGTCTCTCCTCAGTTGCTTCTCTTTATGGGAAATGTTGAGGTGGTTTTCTTCCAGACATTTCGTTACCAAAATAGGTAACATCACCAGCGCTAGAAAAGAGCAAGTTTGTGGAGAAGAGGAGGAGGAAGACTATGGGGTCCTTGATGCTCTCTGAGCTGGGTGGTTTTCTTGCAAACATTTCATGACCCAACTAGGTAACATCATCTGTGCTAGAAAAGGGGGGTTGTAGGGAGGAGGAGAAGGACTGTGGAATCCTTGCTGGGAGGTTTTCTTGCAGATGTTTCATTACCAAAGTAACTAACATCATCAGTGCAAGAAAACTCCAAGCTCAGAGAGCAAAGGACCTCACAGTCCTCCTCCTCCTCTTCTTCCTCCTCCTCCTCCTCCACCACCACCACCACCACAACCATAACCACCCTCCCTTCTAGCACTGATGGCGTCCCCTAGTTGGATCACAAAACGTCTGCAAGAAAACCACCCAGCTCAGAGAGCACCAAGGACCCCTCATTTCAACCCTGAGCTACAAATATTCTCGTCTCTTGGTCCCCCAAATGATGTTTTACGGCCTTTCTGTACTACTCAAAGTGATGTCCCTCGACTTGGGGCTCTCCCAAAGCATCGAGACTCCCACTCTCATCATCCCTTGCCAGCCTGGCAGCAGTTGAGGATGATGGGACTTTGGAAGAGGAGACAACGGCAGCGTGGCTGCCAAACTCCGAAAGCGCTTTTGACAGTCAAGGCTGGGGCTTCTCACAAGCTTTTAAAAACGGGCGGACTTCAATTCCCAGAATTCCCCAGCTGGCGGAGCTCACCTTATAATCAGCAGAATGGACTTGATCCTTCTGCAAAATAA
This sequence comes from Pseudonaja textilis, assembly GCF_900518735.1. The sequence continues at coordinate 190,182 of NW_020769566.1, forward strand.
TTTCCGTTTTTTAGGGCTCGCGATCTAGAAAGTTCCTCCCGGGAGCTTCGCGATTCAGGCTGTGTGACTACCAGTCACGTCCAAACCATAAAAAATGCCAAGCGTCTGTCAGAGTATATTCATGAACTGGAATAGGTCAGCCAGTGAATAAGCATAGCAACTAAGTGAGCCAATGAGGACTGTTTGGAAACTGAAACTAGAAGTTGCCTAGGCATGGGTCTATATTAAACTCCGCAGCTCTGCAGCTATGTTGAGCTCTGAGTCTTATTGAAAATGAAAATGCTTCTCTCTGCTGTGTATAATTCTTGCCTGCTGAACTAAAGTGAAACTGAAGTCTGTTTTCTGAGCGGAGTTGCTGTTGTGCTCTGAACCTGTAACATGTTTGCTCCGTGTTGGAGAAATCTACAACTGGTATTGTAAAATTTACTTTTTGTGTTTATAAAGAAGTTAAATGAAGCCTCAGTCATCTGTGTTCTATTTCCGGCGCTGAATTTACGCTGCAATACCCTGAACAAATTTGGATCACAGAACCATGGCAGTTGTAAGTGTGAAAAGCAGCCGTCAGTCACTTTTTTTCAGGGCCGTTGGGAACTTCGAACGGCCACTAAATGAGGTGTTGTGACTTGTCTGCTGTTGCTAGAAACACACGAGCCTTTTCTCACCGTCCCGTAGCTTTTCCTCAACTGGGTTCAGGGTGCGAATCTTGTTTGTACACCCCCCCAGTTTCCTCTGGCATCCTCTCAGGTCTGTGAATCTGAGGATTCCACGGCTGTTGGGAGCCCAGTTTTATCTTTTTATTTGAAATTTATTACCTGCATCCTCTGGAACCGGCCCCGATTTGCAGGAGAAGCTCCTTGGCAGGTGAAAAATCCTTCCTCGTCCTTCTTCTCGGGCTGTCCTAGATGCAGCCTGGGCCGAATGTGAGTGACGCCATCAGAAAAGGTGGTGGAGTAGGCTTGCACCCAGGAGGAACTTGCTTCCACAGCAAGCATCCATGGGGCAGTTTGGGGTGTCAATGGCATTTGGGGGGTGTCTGGGGTGGGCTCTTTTGAATGCCTCCTTCAAGCAAGGGATTGCGTTGGGGACCTCTAATCTTCCCCTGTTCCTTTTCTGCAGATTATGGCGAACTCAATGGGACCGTTGGTAACCGAGACCCCTTCCTGACATCTCCTGGTGCCAGCGACTTGCCTGGCCCCGTTTCCGTGGTTCCCAACGGCAGCCAGCCCGGCAGGGAGCTCGGCCTGGCGCTCAAGCAGACGGCGAAAGGCGGCATGTTTGTCAAAGCCGGTCTGAGAACCAAGACCTTTAGCTTGAAAAACAACCTGGACAGGAAGAACGAGCGATGCCACGAGAGCCGAGCCGGAGAGGGCCGTTCCTGGGACAAAGGCGAGATGCACCCCGTCCCCAACGGCCTCGTGGCCGACGGTTCTGAGTACATCGCCAACGGCTGCACCGGCAAAGGGGCGGACAACGACGGCAGCGGCTCAGAGAGCGGCTACACCACGCCCAAGAAACGGAAAGGCCGGCGCAACAGCGCCAAGGGCTGCGAGAACCTGAGCCTGGGCCAGGAGAAGGTCGTGCCATGTAGCCCCGTCCTGGCCTTGAAGCTGGAGGCGGACCCCTTCAGGGCCGACGGTGGGGACTCGAAGGCTGACCTGAAGCCCGCTTGGAAGTGTGAGCAGCCGGGCGGGCTGGGGGTGGGCCACGGGAAGCCAGGCGGCGGTGGGGACATGCTCCGGAAAGCGGCGGAGGCCAAAGTCGGACTGGCGGGCAAAAAGTTTGAGGAGCGTCCCAAGGGGAAGCACGTCTTGGGATCGTCCTCGAAGGAAGATTCTTGGACCCTGTTTAAGCCGCCGCCGGTTTTCCCCGTGGACAACAGCAGCGCCAAGATTGTCCCCAAAATCAGTTATGCAAGCAAAGTGAAAGAGAACCTAAACAAGGCGGCTCCTCTGTCCTCCTCTTCCTCTTCCTCCTCTTCCTCCTCCTCGTGCTCATCTTCTGTGGGCGAGGTCCAAGTCCAGGCCCCCAACCGCCTCTCCCAGGTCCCCATGTCCGCCATGAAGTCTGTTACATCGGCCAGCTTTTCCAACGGCCCCATCTTGGCCGGGGCTGACCGTGGGGTGTGTCCGACCGGCGTCCAGGCCCTGCTGGTGCCGGCTGCTAGTACTGTCCTTTCGGCTTCTTCCAAACTGGCAGCCCAGGACTCAGGTCCCTCCGCGGTCGCCATGGACCCGCAGAAGCCGAGTCTCTTCATCTACCCGTCAAATATGCATGGCCTGTTCAGCGTGGCAGCCCAGGCCGAGTCTCCGTTCCTGTCCACGCAGCAAAACTTAGGCGATATCTTCCAGAACCAGTGGGGGTTATCCTTTATAAACGAGCCCAGCGCGGGGCCGGAGACTTCGCCCCGGAAGCCGACGGACACCAAGGTGGCCGAGGTGACCTTCCAGGGCCCGTGCCCCGCCGCGCCGGTTCCTCAGGAGGCTGAGACGCTTTCCGCCGGACCCGAACCGCCCGCCTTCCCCAAGGCCTACGAGCTGGCCAAACGGACTAGTCCCCAACTCTTAAAGCTGGAGGCCGCTGGGGAGGAGAGCGACTTGCTGTTAGAGGCCCACTTGCCGGGGGCCTTGCCCCAGGCGGAGCCCGGGGGCCCGGGGGCCTTTGTGTTCCTCGCCAAGGACTACCGCGTAGACAGTCATCTGTCTTCTCCTACGAACACTTTGTTAGTCTCCACCAAAGAGCAGAGGCACCCCGGCGGTCTAGAACGGAAAGCCAGCTGGGGGGAGTTTGACCTGCAGGCAGCTGTTCTTTATCACATCCAAGGTAACGTCTCCCGGGCTGGGAGGGATTCCGTTCCCCATCAGCCCCGGTGTTTTCTGGAGAACGGCAGCCCGGCTTGGGGTGGGAGGAGTCCTACCCTCCAGGGCTGGCGTGGGGGTCTCTCCGGGAGCTGGAGGGGGGAGGCAACTGTCACACAGGTAATCCTCAACTTGCAACTGCAAGGGAGCCCCGATATTTCTGTTGCTATAAGCGAGGCGGCTGTTAAGTGAGCTTCGCCTCCCTTTATGGCTTTTCTTGCCGCAGTCGTTAAGCAAATCACTGCCATTAAGTCAAGTCACCCGGTTGTTAAACGAATCTGGCTTCCCCATTGATTTTTGCCTGTCGGAAGGTTGCAGAAGGGGGGGATCACATGACCTCCCCAGGATGTTGCGACCGTCATAAATGCGAAGCAGTTGCTGAGCTTCTGAATTTGGATCACGTGACCCCGGGGATGCTACAATGGGGGCGTCTGTGAAAAAGGCTCCTTTTTTTTCCAGCGCCGTTGCAGCTTCACTAAATGACCTGTTGTCGAGGTCTACCTGTTTACCTACGTGGGTTGGGTGGTCAACGCAAGGGCTCGTTGTGTGTGGCAGCAAAGGGGCTGCTCTGCTCCCCCCAAGGGATTGTTGAACCCTGGGCTTCTGACCGAGGCTTCCCCAACGGCACGACGCCGAGTCCTCACCTTCCTAAAAACCTCTTTTATTTAGATTTACAGGGAATTCCTCTCCAGCAAAGTCCCGGCTACCGGTCTTTCAAGAGAGTCCGCCATTACAGACCTTTATCAGGCTTGGAGAATTGCCAGGCCGGTATCTGCCCCACGCCACACTATAGCAGGCGATATTTGGCAAGAAGTTCTTCACCCAAGTGAACTAACGGTCTCCTACAACCACCATTCCCCTGGCGGCGCTCTTTTATTTCGTGGCCCCATCTCTGCCTTCGACGCAGAGCCTTCCCCAGACTCCAGGACTGGCCTCGGTTCCTCCTCAGTCTCTGAGTTTGCCGCCAGCTCTGCTGGCAGCTGGCGGGCCAGAGCACCTGGGAAATGGGTTCAGGTTAGACCAGGGTCTGGTTTTCGTCCTGGCGCTTGCAAGACCGAGCTAAGCCCCAGTAGTCTCGCCTCTTCCCTGGTCTTGCTCAGCCGGCCGAATGCCTTCGATGGGGACTGGGCTTATACAATGACCAGGGGTGTCTTTTTTGGGAGGGGCTGGCCTTTTCTTGGTGGCCTAACTCTGCAGGTGAGGGGTGGGCTCCCTTTGGCCGAGAAGCCCTCCAGGCCCTGCAAGGCATACTGGAGCTGCTGGCCCCCTTTCTGCCCCCTTTGCAGGATCCGTGTTCTCACGGTGGGTCGTATTTTAGTTATTTTTATCCTGCCTTTATGGTTATTATAAATAACTCTAAAGTGGTGAGCATATTGGATTCTCCTCCTATTATCACCACAACAACCCTGTGAGGTGGGTTGGGCTGAGAGAGGGGTTAGGGCAAAAGTCACCCAGCCAGCTTTCATGCCTAAGGCGGGACTAGAACTCCCCGTCGCCTGGCGATTGGCTAAAAGTCACCCAACTAACTTTCACGCCTAAGGCGGGACTAGAACTCCCCATCTCCTGGTGATTGGGCCAAAGACACCTAGCTGGCTTACATGCCTTAAGG
>NW_020769566.1:255658-267083 GCF_900518735.1 Pseudonaja textilis
ACCAGGGGGTCTCCCACCTTGGCCCCTTTAAGACTTGGGGACTCCAAGTCCCAGAATTCCCCAGCCAGCAAACCAGGGGGTCTCCCACCTTCACCCCTTTAAGACTTGGGGACTAATTATCTACAATTCCATTGAAATCTCCCATCATAACTATATTGATATAGTCCAGTCCAATTGTTTTCATATGTAACTTTTTATAAAATTCTTCTTGCTTATCATTCGGAGCATAAATTGCAACCAGGAGTGTTTTTGTATTGTTATCCACTATTTCAACCATTAATACTCTTCCGTCTTCATCCGTATAAATCAATTTTGCTGCAATAGTTTCTTTAATGTACAGGACCACTCCTCTTTTCTTACAGTTAGTCAAGGAAGTAGAAATTTTCCCCAATTTTGGTCGTACCAATAATGGTTGGTGTTGTTTTTTAATATGTACTTCTTGTAAACAAATTATATCGCATTTTAACTTCTCTAATTTATGGAAAGTTTTTCTTCTTTTGGGCTATACAGCGACAGCATCAAAACAAAACAGAAAGACCCTCCCTAAATCCTTTTTTCAAAATGATAGATGAATTAAATCTAAAAGATATATTGGAGAGAAAGAAATGGCATAACTCAACAATATACTTTTTATTCAAATAGACATTTATCATGGTCCAGAATAGATATGATTTGGACTTCATCAGAATTAATATCTAATATTCAAGAAATAAATACTGAAACAAGTACATGGGCAGACCCCTTTAAGAGTTGGGGACTCCAACTCCCAGAATTCCCCAGCCAGCAGACCAGGGTGTCTCCCACCTTGGCCCCTTTAAGACTTGGGGACTCCAACTCCCAGAATTCCTCAACCAGTTGGCTGAGGAACTCTGGGAGTTGAAGTCCCCAAGTCTTCAAAGGGACCAAGATTGAATTGCCCTGAACTTAGAGCTACCCAATTCCTGTTAGTGCATTGTCCTAAAGTGACCCTGGAGTGGGTCACTCAAAGAGCAAACGGGGGCAAATTCTAGGTTGCAAAAGTGGCTGGGCCCTCCCCAGTCCTCCCGTCCCAGTTCTACTGGGTTGCGTTGGTCTTGGTCACGCACAGTGACGCACTGCAGTTTTGCATTTGCCTGCCACCCCTGGGAGGTGGGAGTGGCTGTTTTTGGAGGGGGGGTCTTTTGACTCCGGTTGCCGAGATAAACTTCCAAGAAATCTCCCAGGAACATTGTTAGGAAATTCTGTAAGGCTTGCTCATTTTTAATCTCTCTGTAAGAAGATTTTTTTTAAAAAAAAAATTGGGAGTTTTGATGGATTTGTTTACAGTTGTGGTGCAAATCTTGTGCGTTTAACCTTCACACTGCAGTTAGGCCTCTGGCCAGCTCTGGAAAAAGGCCACTGGTACAAGATAAGCGCTGTGATTTGTGGCCGGGTGGAAAAAGCCCAGTGATTTCTTATTAACTCCTCACCGCCCTGAATGCAGAATAAGAGAATTGGAAGAGACCTTGGAGGTCTTCTAGACCAACCCCCTGCTTAGGCAGGAGACCCTATACCATTTCAGAGTGTCTGAATTTTTATCCCGTGACATCCACGGGGAGGCTGCAATGATCGTAAGTGTGAAAAATGGTCACCAGCCCCTTTGTTCAGTGCTGTTATAACTTCAAACGGACAGTAAGCGAATGGTTTGTAAGTCGAGGTCTCCCTGAAAAAACAGAGGCGTAGATTCAAGGTCACGTGAAGTATTAGTACTGCTTGCTAAAGGTTTAGTAAGGCCACACCTGGAATATTCTGCATCCAATTTTGGTCGCCGCATTGCAAAAAGAGAGGTTGAGACTTTGGAAATCAAATTGCAGAGAAGATCAACTCAGATGATCGAAGGCCTGGAGACAGAAACAGAGGAAGGGCGGCTGCAGGATTTGGATCTGGTATCCAATCACCCCTGGTCCTTCTCTTCACTAGACTAGCCAAGATCTGGAGACGAAAACATATGAAGGACAGTTGCAGGAATAAAGTATTGGTTAGTTTAAAGAAAAGAAGGACCAGGGGAGACGTCATAGCAGCCTTCCAGTATATGAGGGGCTGCCCCAAAGAAGAGGGAGTCAAGCTATTCTCCCAAGCCCCTGAAGGCAGGAGAAGAAGCAATGGGTGGAAACTCATCCAGGAGAGAAGCAACCTAGAGCTAAGGAGGAATTTCCCAACAGTGAGGACAATTAGCCAGTGGAACTGCTGGCCACCAGAAGTGGTGGGTGCTCCATCACTGGAGGTTTTCAAGAATGAATGAATGAATGAATGAATGAATGAATGAATGAATTCTTTTTATCGGCCAAGGGTGATTGGACACACAAGGAATTTGTCTTGGTGCAAATGCTCTCAGCGTACATAAAAGAAAAGAGATATTCGTCAAGAGTCAAGAATCAAGAATCATCAGGTCCAACACTTAATAATAGTCATAGGATACAATAAAAGTAGAATAGAATAGAAAAGAAAAGAATAGAAACTAGGATAGAATAGAAGAGGATAGAAGATGTAGGAAATAATAGGAAATAAGAATAGAGTAGAATAGAATAGAATTAGAATAGAAATAGAATAGAATAAGAATAGAACAGAACAGAACAGAACAGAACAGAACAGAACAGAATTCTTTATTGGCCAAGGGTGATTGGAATTTGTCTTGGTGCAAATGCTCTCAGTGCACATAAAAGAAAAGAGACATCCGTCAAGAGTCAAGAATCATCAGGTGCAACACTTAATGATAGTCATAGGGTACAATAAAATAGAATAGAAGGATATAGGAATAGAATTTAAATAGGGTGGGGTGGGACGGGATGGAACAGGATAGAGAGTAGAGTAGAATAGAAACTAGAATAGAATAGAAATTTGAATAGAATATAGAATAGAATAGAATAGAATAGAATAGAATAGAATAGAATAGAATAGAATAGAATAGAATAGAAAATAGAATTCTTTTATTGGCCAAGTGTGATTGGACACACAAGGAATTTGTCTTTGGTGCAAATGCTCTCGGTGTACATAAAAGAAAAAATTCATTCGTCAAGGGTCAAGAATCATCAGGTCCAACACTTAATAATAGTTGTAGGATACAATAAAAATAGAATAGAATAGAAAATAGAATTCTTTATTGGCCAAGTGCGATTGGACACACAAGGACTTTGTCTTTGGTGCAAATGCTCTCAGTGCACATAAAAAGAAAAGATACATTCGTCGAGAATCATCAGGTCCAACACTTAATAATAGTCATAGGGTACAAATAATAAGGGATCAAATCATACCAGGAAACAGTCCATATAAATCGTAAGGATACGAGCGACAAAGTTACGGTCATACAGTCACAAGTGAGAGGAGGTGGGTGATAAGAAGTGATGAGAAGATTAAGAGTGGCAGTAATACAGAAGAAGAGATTGGACAGCCATTTGTCTGAAAGAGGACCTCCTGCTTGAGCAAGGAGCTGGACTAGAAGACCTCTGATGCCCCCTCCAATGCTGTTCTTCTGTTAGTCTAATAAAGAGAAGGACCAGGAGCGACAGGATAGCAGACTTCCAGTATCCTGCAATGAGTCAACTTGTTAGCAGTGACCTTGTCCGGGTGAATCATGCCCAACAGGTGTTTTTGTCCAGCAGGGAAGGCAAAATTACCAGGTCAAAATTCCCCAGCTTTTAGCTCAGGGGCAAAGTCTGTGCTGGGAGGCATGAGAAGAATCCCAAATATTTGGGAAAAACCCAGATGTTTTTCTTTTTTTTTGCACTGCCCGGGAAGAGCCGCCTCTCCTGGTGGTTGTGTATGGTGGATTGGATCCAAACTAAATTAGTTGGGCTTAGCTTCTCTGGAGGTTAATCTGCAGGCCTGGCTGGCTCACCTCTCTGAGTATTTGGGGTTTTTGGGTTTTTTTTTGGCGTAATTATAATGATCAGTTCTCCATTTCAGAAAGGAAGGCTCAGAATTTGGGAAGCTGAATTTTAAGTTAGGTGCCTTCTGGGTCTTTTTAGTCTTCAAGGAGAAAAGCCAGTTATGAAATCCATCTAAAATATATTCCTTCGTTTTATTATTTGGTTCAGTTTCGTCTATAATTCTGCCTGGCCAAATTTCTTGGCATGGTTTTGCAAAAGTGACTTGCCGTTGCCTCCTTCTTAGGGCAGAGAGAGAGCGCGGCCGGCCCAAGGACAGCCAGTTTGTTTGGGGCCCAAGGCAGGACTAGAACTCGCGGCCTCCCACTTTCTAGCCTGATAGAGGCAGTCTTTGGCTTACGACCAAAATTGAGCTGAACCTCTCGTTTTTAAGCGAAGACGGTTTCCTTTTTTATGGCTTTTCTCGCCGCCGTTCTTAAGTGGATCACTGCAGTTTGTTAAATGAATCATTGGTTGTAAAGCGGATCTGGCTCCATCATAAATACAAGTCTGTTGCAAAGTGTCCAAATTTTGATGTGTGAAAAATAGTTGTAAGTGTGAAAAATAGTTTCAGTTCCGTTGTACTTTCGAACGGTCATTAAACAAATGCTTGTCAGCCCACATACCTGTAGTTCTTGCTTACTGACTGTCCTGTTTAACATCTCAGCGGTGTAAAACACCCCGGCTTTGCAACCAGTCCTCGCATTTACGACTCTCCCTCTGTCCGTCCCACCCGGCGGTAAGATTTCCATCCGTGTTCCTTGCAAACCAGCTTGCAAGAAAGCAGGGTTGATAAGAGAAACGCGGAAACAACCCGTGAACACACACGATGTTTCGCTCAGGGACCATGGGGCCTGGCAACCCAATTGTGGTCGCTAAGGGAGGACCTCTGGCAAATGAGACGTTGGCTGCTTTGAGGAGGGAATGACAAGGAACGTATCGAAAAGAGGAATTCTTGCGGTCGTCTCCGGGGGATTTTTCTAGAATTGCTGCCTGGCCCTTCCACCCCCTGACGACGGTGCTCTTGAGCATGGACAGAGTGCTTTTAGGCCAGGAGTGAGTCCACGGGGTGGGGTGGGGGGTGGAGAGCTTGCCTGTCTTCCTAAATCTATCCATCAGTCCACTCAGATTACACGGCTTTCGTCTGGTCGAGCAAAAATTATGCCTCTGGCTACGCTCTTAATCCAGATCAGAGGTGTCCAAACATGGCCGCTTTAAGACTTGTGGACTTCAACTCCCAGAATTCTCCAGCCAGCAAAGCTGCCCCTGCAGAAACAAAGAATGTGTGGAATCCCCCGGCAGAGAGCGAAACCCCGGGGCTGCCAAAAGCCAGATGTTTGAATATTGGGGGGGGGGGGGGAGCCCCAAAAAACTGGATTCCTGAGTCTCAACAGGGATGGGGGCTTTGGGATCGCTCCCCAGGGGCTGTTTCTGCCTTCTCGGATCTCTAGGGGCGGATGGGCCAACCCTGCGGATTATTAGGGCAGTGGTTCTCTGCCTTGGCCACTTTAAGAGGGGTGAACTGCAACTCCCAGAATCCCCTAGCCAGAATGCTTTGAGAGGGGAGGGCTTCCACTCCCAGAATCCCCCAGCCGGCCTTCTTTAAAGGGGAGGACTTCCACTCCCAGAATCCCCCAGCCAGCATCCTTTAAGAAGGGTGGACTTCCACTCCCAGAATCCTCCAGCCAGCCTGCTTTAAGAGGGGAGGACTCCAACTCCCAGAATCCCCCAGCCAGCCTGCTTTAAGAGGGGAGGACTCCAACTCCCAGAATCCCCCAACCAGCCTGCTTCAAGAGGGGAGGCCTTCCACTCCCAGAATCCCCCAGCCAGCCTGCTTTAAGAGGGGAGGGCTTCCACTCCCAGAATCCCCCAGCCTGCCTGCTTTAAGAGGGGAGGACTTCCACTCCCAGAATCCCCCAGCCAGGGATCCTTTAAGAAGGGTGGACTTCCACTTCCTGAATCCCCCAGCCAGCCTGCTTTAAGAGGGGCAGCAAAGCCGGCTGGAGAATTCTGGGAGTTGAAGTCCTGAAGGCTGAAAGCGAAGCTGACTGAGGAATTCTGGGAGTGGAAGTCCTCCAGGCTGAAAGCGAAGCCGGCTGGACTAGAAGACCTCCAAGGTCCCTTCCGACTCTGTTAATTTTGTATTCTGTGTTCTGTTGGTGATGGCAGCCTTGGTTCGTGACACACCCGTTGTCGTCCTCTCTGCCCCCCCTGCCCCCCCTTTTCATGGGGAGGGGCTGCATTTCAACCGGGGGAACGGCAGAAACCGCTTCCCAGAGAGGAATCTATAAACGCTCTTTAGGCCACGTGGGAAACGGTGCCACTACCCGACTGTTCCGGATTCCTGCAGCTCAGTCAGTTTGCACCGGAGTGTGTGTGCAAAGGGTGTTTATTTGCACGCCCGTTCAGAATGCTTGGCTTCAAAGCACAATTCTTTTTTAACACAAGGCTCGGCTGGGGTTCAGGGTAAGGGCAGAAGGTGGAACCTGCAGACGGAGACCTCCAGCTTCTCCCAGGGAGTGTGTGTGTGTGTGTGTGTTTATGTGTGTGTCAGTGTCATGGTTATCTCACTTCTCCACTGGTCATCCAGCAGCCTGCAGGGAGAACGTCGTGTTCCGACTTAATGAGGGTGGTGGCAACCATAAAATAGGTCAATAACTGAATACTTGTAGGTCAGGGTTGAAGTTGTGGGGCTCTGAGCTGGGGTGTTTCGTTGCAGACATTTCACGACCCAACTAGGGAACAACTTCAATGCTAGGAGGGAGAGGGGAGTTGTGGAGGGGTAAGGAGGAGGAAGAGGAGGATGGGGAGAAGGAGGAAGAGGAGGATGGAGAGAAGGAGGAAGGAGGAGGGGGAGAAGGAGGAAGAGGAGGAGGAAGGAGGAGGAAGAGAGGGAGAGGAGGAGGAGGAAGAAGAGGAGGATGGGGAGAAGGAAGAAGAGAAGGAGAAGGAGGAAGAGGAGGAGGGGGAGAAGGAGGAAGAGGAGGAGAAGGAGGAAGAGGAGGATGGGGAGAAGGAGGAAGAGGAGGAGAAGGAGGAAGAGGAGGAGGAGGAAGAGGGAGGAAGAAGAGGGAGAGCGGGAGAGGAGGAGGAGGAGAAAGAGGAAGAGGAGAAAGAGGAGGAGGAAGACTGTGAGGTCCTTGGTAGTCTCTGAGCTGGGCTGTTTCCTTTCGGACATTTCACGACCCAACTAGGGAACATGATCAGTGCTAGAAGAGAGGGGGAGTTGTGGAGGGGTAAGGTGGAGGAGGAGGAGGAAGTGGAAGAGAAGGAAGAGGAGGAGGAGGAGGAGGAGGACTGTGTACTCCTTCGTCCTCTTTTGACGGGTTTTCTTTTTTTGCAGACGTTTCCTGACCCAGCTAGGGAACATCATCAGTTTTAGGAGGAAGGTGGAGGTTTCCTCTCTGTTTTATTTATTAGATGTGGTTGACAGCCCTTCCTGGTCCTGTGCATGGAGGGTGGAGCATTTCGAGGACATTGCCCGCTGGCCTCGCTTTCTGACGGCTGCTCTGCGAGATCCCGAGGTCTTTTATTCATCCTTAAACGTCTTGTGATTTGACTTAATGGGCCATAAAAACTCCCAATGAGCCGCTTTGAATCACAAAGAGGCCCGGAAATATCCTTTTAAAGTTATATTTAAGTATATTTTCCATCTCCAGCCTCAAATTTTCCGCTTTCCAGAGGAGCCCAAGAAATCCCGATTTTATGTTCTCGCTCAACCGAAACTAATGTAAATTAGCTGCGCTCCCTCCGGCCCCTAGAAATCGATTTGAAATAGTAGGAGTAAATGATGTTACAGGCATACTCGCTGTTGTAAACATCCCTCCCTTGTCCCTGGTGATGTAATGGGTGCCTTCTAGTGACCTGTTTTCCTGGAGGGGTGGGGCTGAGGGGGGGGATGCCATAAAGAGAAGTGGGGGGGGCAACCTCTTCTCCAAAGACCACCCGAATTGAGGAGGAATTTCCCGACGTCGAGAACGATTAACCAGCGGAACTACTTGCCACCAGAAATTGCAGCGGCTCCATCCCTGGAGGTTTTCCAGAAGAGACTGGACAGTCTGAAGTGGTCTCGGGTCTCTTGCTTGAGCTGGGGGTGGGACTAGAAGACCTCCAAGGTCCCTTCCAACTCCTGTTATTCTGTTAACCAAGACGATTAAGGTTTTAAAAAAACATTTAACCAGTGGAACAGCTTGCCACTTAGAAGTTGTGGCTGCTCCATCGCTGGAAGTTTTCGAGAAAAGACCGGACAACCCTTTGTCTCAAATAGTATAGTACTCCTGCTTGAGCAGGAGGTTGGGCTAGATGACCTCCAAGGTCCCTTCCAGCTCTGTTATTCTGTTATTCTGTTTCTGCTGCGATTTGGGGGGTGGTGGTGGTGAGCAGGCTCTGTTGGCTGTGGAGGAAACTGGGGAAGTCCGGCTGGGCAGAGCAGGGAAGAGGAAGAACAAGGGAGAGGGAATTGAGAGGAAGACCTACCCTCTCTTCATCCTAGGGCACACAGAAGGGAACGGAGAAGGGAGCAACGTGGGTTGCGTGCCTTACGGGGGAGGAAAGGGTCCTGATTCCCTTCATTAGCTGCAGCTGGGAACACAGTGGATAAGAAAGGCAGGCTTCTTGGAGCAACCATAAATTTATCTCGTATCGTAGTGGCTTGTTTGTGTTTCCTGGCGTCTTCCCAACCGTGTGCGAGTTTTGCCGTGCCTTCAAGTCCGAAATTCTGGCTCCTGCCCTGCCAAACTAATTACTTCAGTTTGGCTTGTTTGGACTTTTAAGTTACAGTTTGTGTTGACCTTGTTTTGGACTTAATTTTCTGCCCTCAAAGGCTGTTCCCGGGAGAGTTTTTCTCTCCAGCCTGAAGGTCACCTGGACATTGGGGGGCAAAGTTGGAGATAATAAAGGGACTCTTATTGGCTTATCACCCCTTTGGGTCATCCCAAAGGCAGTTGGGAAGTGAATCAGGTCCAATCTTGAGGACCATTTTCGCCCTGGCGGTTAAACGAAGCATTGCAGCCGTCCAGCGAATCTGGCTGCTCCTCCATGGACTTCGCTTGCCCGTCATCCCGAGATGTGGTGACCGTCGTAAATACGGGGCCAGTTGCCGAGATCCCAATTTTGATCGTGTCATTACGGGAATCTTTATTTATGGAGTAAACGAAGGAGAGAGAGAGAGAGACGAAGGAGACGCACAGAAAGCAGATAAGAAAAAGGGGGAAGTTGTTGTGGTTTGCCGGCATCAGGTGAGGACGGTTGAGGTCTCGGAGAGCGAGGACTCGAACGAGGGGCCAGGACCACCAGGGAGTGGGGTGCTGCCTTTGGAGGTTGTGGAGGCTGGCAGCAATGAGGAAGAGCACCCCGAGGAGCCTGTGCGCATGCACACAGGGCTGCTCGAAGGAAAGAGCAACTGCAGCAGCACGGGTGACTCGGGAGTAAGGCTGAAAGGTCATGGCCCCTCCCTTAAAGGGATAAAAGCCAGCTGAGAACCCGGAGTTCTTTGCAGGAAGCAAAGTCGTTTTTGCACTCGAGCCTTGTGGACGTTCGGACTCTCTTAGTTGGCATTTGGAGACTTTTTTTGTGTATGAACTATTTTTTGGCAACTTTATCGAGTGTTCTTGGCAACCTTGCACCACCTTGTCAAGGCTCGTTCTTATCAGAGACAATTAGTGTGAAACAGCCTTTTAACCAGGAAGGAAGGGAATTTGCAGAGAGGCATTCAAAGGTTTTGCTGTTGCCTCCGTTTCGCGTTTGTTTCCTTGGAACCAGGTTTGGGTCAGAACGGAAGTGGGACTTTCCCTGGCCAAAAAATACCCTGCCTGCCCGGAAGGTATTATTCAATAGTGACAATTTAGTTTTCCCTTCAGCGATTTTCCTTTTCCTTTTATTTACTTCCCATTCAGGGGCCTTTATTTTATTGTAATGGTTACACGTCGGCCTCAATGGGAATAAAAGAGGGATTTATTTTAAGAGATAAAAACAAGCGTGAAACCCGGAAAACTCCTCGGTGGAGAATTCCCACATGGAGTCCTTTTTGTTGGCTTAAAAAATGCAGCGACATTGCTAACAAAACTTCTGGGGTTTTTATTTTGCCTATCCGAGGCTGCAGGTAGGCAGCCTCAAATTACGACTGCAATTGAGCCCGGAATTGCGGTCTTACGTCATGCTGGTTGTTCAATGACTCACTCTGTGACCACGCCTGATTTTACTAACTCTTCTGCAACGGTCAGTCAGTGAACAAAGCACTGTGATGATAGTGCAAGTTAGGAAGGCAACGCTGCCATGTTAAGCCCATCCGTTGTTTGCAGGGGGCGGTTCATAAGAGACTGGACAGCCATTTGGCTGAAATGGGATAGGGCTTCCCGTTTGAGTTGGGGGTTGGGCTAGATGACCTCAAGGTCCCTTCCAGCTCTATTCTGACTGATTGAATCTAAGTTGCAAGTCTCTTTATTCAGGGCCATTTTAACTTGAAATGGTCACTGAATGAATGTTTGTACGTTGAGGACTTCTTGTGCTTTAGTTTTTCCTTCCTCTCATTTTCCTTCCTGCTCCTCCCTCCCTCCCCCTTCCTTCTTTCCATCCTTCCTTCTTTCTTCCTCCCTTTCTTTCTCCTTCCCTTTCTTTCCCTTCCTTCCTTTCTTCTCTCCCTCCCTCCTTCCTTCCTTCTTTCCTTCCTTCCTTCTTTCCTCTTTTCCTTTCCTCCTTCTTCCTTCCTTCCTTTCCTTTCTTTCTCTCTCTCCCCCTTCTTTCTAGCTGTCCTCCCTTCCTTCCCTCAGCCCCTCTTCCATTCATTCACGTTTTTCTCCTTCCTCTTTTTTCCTTCCTTCCTTCCCTCCCTCCCTCCCTCCTTCTTTCTCTCCCTCTTTCTCTCTCTTTCTTTCTCTTTTCCCTTCCTACCCCTCCCTCCCTCTTTCTTTCTCCCCCCCTCTCTCTTTCTCTTTTCCCTTCCTTCCCCTCCCTCCCTCTTTCTTTCTCTCCCTCTTTCTCTCTCTTTCTTTCTCTTTTCCCTTCCTTCCTTCCTTCCCTCCCTCCCCACCTTCCTTTGTTCCTCCCTCTTTTATCCTTTCCCCCTTCTATCTTCATCCATCCCCTGTGTGCCACTGGTGCTTCTTCAGCGGGCTGACCCCTCTGAGGGTCATTGGCTGACCACCCCACGTTCCCCTTTCTCCCTGCTGCCCCCTCACCAAGGGACCCGGAGGGGGGGGGAAGAGCTCCCTGCCTGTCCACTAGAGCAGAGCCCCTCTGACCCCCCCCCACCCACACCTCCCCCTCCTTGCTCTCTTGGTCCGCTCGGCAGGGCCGGTGGGTGGAGGAGGGGCAGGAATTGACCGCACCTTCTGTTGGATCAGCATCCTGGCCTGGAATATGAGACAAACAGGAAGGGGTGACGCCCAGGAAGGTGGGGGGGGAGTGGGGGGGGCAGATCTCCCAGAGACCCTGCTGAGTCAGCTCTCCTGTCCATGGGGGGGGGTCATTCTCTCCCCCCCCACACTCTGGCTGCTCTTTCCAGGGGGAGCTCCTGCCCCCGCGTGGCTGAGTCGGGGGGGGGGGGG
>NW_020769566.1:306910-318264 GCF_900518735.1 Pseudonaja textilis
CCTTCCTTCCTCCCCCCTTCCTTCCTTTTCCTTCCTTTCTTTTCCTTCCTTCCTTCCTCCCTCCCTCCCTCCCTCCCTTCCTTCCTTCCTCTTCCTTCCTTCCTCACTCCCCCTTGCTTCCTTCCTTTGTTCCTTCTTCCTGCCTTCCTTCCTGTCTCCCTTCTTTCCTCCCTCTCTCCCTCTCCTCTCCCCAGCCTTCCCCTCCCTTTCCTTCCTTCCTTTTCCTCCCTCCCTCCCTCCCTCCCCCCTTCTCTCTTCCTGTTGTGCAACCTGGTGTCTCTTCAGAACGGGAAGGAGGTGTCACTGCCAAAGAAGACCTGCGCACGAAACAGCGCAACTTTCCAGGCGGTGACACCCCCTCACCCCCCCCCCCCCCCCGCTGCCTTTGGCCCCTTGTGTGTGCGCTCTGTGCATCTGGATCGACTGGCGGTCCTCCCGCATCCCTCTCGAGGCGCCACCTTGGCCGCTTGCGGGGGGGACTTCAACTCCCAGAATCCCCCAGCCAGGAGGAATCCTGGGAGTTGAAGTCTCCAAGTCTTTAAAAAGTAACCCAAGTCGGACGCCCCTTTTACTCCAGACTCCCAGCCAGGCCCAGTGGGGATGGGAGCGCGCTCTGGGACAGACACACACACGCGCACATGCGCACGCGCACTAACCCCACCGCCTCGGTCCTCTTCTTATGGCAGTGGAGAAGTGGCAGGCCCTCTACACCATCCTGGAAGCGTTTGGGAACAGCAGCACCAGCCTGAACAGCAACGCCACCCGGTTCTCCCAGATTATCTCGCTGGACTTCGACCAGGCTGGCCAGGTGGCATCGGCCTCCGTGCAGGTGACCCCTTGGGGGGGCGGGGGGGGCGGTGTTGTTGTGTCTTTTCCCATAAGCCCCTCGTCTCTCTTTCCCACCGCTCCCTTCTAGGCGCCGAGAACGACAGCGTGAGGAGTTCTCGATTTACGGCCCAAAACGGAACTGCACGTTTATGTTGCTAAGGGAGACAGTCGCCACAGGAGTTTTGTCACATTGAACAACCTTTTTTTTGGGGGGGGGGGGGGGGGGCCACGGTGGTGAAGTGAGTCGTTGCCATTGTTAAGAGAGTCGCACCGTCGTTAAGTGAATCCGGCTTCCCCGTCGACTATGCTTGTCGGACAGTCGCAAAAAGGGAATTCAATGGCTCGCGGATACTGCAAGTGTCATAAGTATGAATCACCGGCCAAGCGTCTGAATTTTGATTACGGGACGATGCTGTAATGGTCGTAAATCCAGTCCTCTTAAAGCAGTCTGGCCGGGGGATTCTGGGAGTGGAAGTCCTCCCCTCTTAAAGGATGCTGGCTGGGGGATTCTGGGAGCGGAAGTCCTCCCCTCTTAAAGGATACTGGCTGGGGGATTCTGGGAGTGGAAGCCCTCCCCTCTTAAAGCAGGCTGGCTGGGGGATTCTGGGAGTGGAAGCCCTCCCCTCTTAAAGCAGGCTGGCTGGGGGATTCTGGGAGTGGAAGTCCTCCCCTCTTAAAGCATCCAGGCTGGGGGATTCTGGGAGTGGAAGCCCTCCCCTCTTAAAGCAGGCCGGCTGGGGGATTCTGGGAGTGGAAGCCCTCCCCTCTTAAAGCAGGCTGGCTGGGGGATTCTGGGAGTGGAAGCCCACCCCTCTTAAAGCAGGCTGGCTGGGGGATTCTGGGAGTGGAAGCCCTCCCCTCTTAAAGCAGGCTGGCTGGGGGATTCTGGGAGTGGAAGCCCTCCCCTCTTAAAGTGGCCACACTTGTATGGTTGAGGCTGTCTGGCCCCTGGTTGAGGCTTGTCCGGCGATGCCACCAAGGACAGAACTTGCACCTCCTACATCCTGGAGCGCGAAAACCCTTGACCAAGCCAAGAGAGTCACTCCCACCCTCCAAAGCTGGGGAGAAACCCAAGCGATCTGTCCTTAGAGGCTCCTGCTGCCACGAGGGGTGCCCAGGCCAAACCCCCTTTTCCCCAATTCCTTTCCTCAGACCATGTTGCTGGAGAAACTGAGGGTGGCGAAGCGTCCGTCCAACGAGTCGACCTTCAACGTGTTCTACTATCTCCTGGCCTGTCCGGACAACGCCTTACGGTAAGGTGACTCTCAAACTCTCCAAGATCTTTTGAGGAGGCCTCAAAAACCGGGTGCTATGACAGGAACGGGGGGGGGGGAGGGAAGGAGGGGCCTTCAGGGTTGCCCTGTTTTCATCTGGGCTGCTTCCATGCCTGCCGGAAGGGACGTCCACCTTCATAGGTTGCCCACGGTGTGGGATATGAGGGCCAGTGGATCTCGGGGGGAAGATTCGGCGCAGCAGCAGCCCAAAAAAGCCAATGCAATCCTAAATTGCATTCACAGAGGGATACAATCGAGATCAAAGGAGGTACTAATATCACTCTATGAAGCCTTAGTAAGAGCCACACCTGGAATCCTGCATCCAGTTTTGGTCACCACATTATAAAAAAGGTGTTGAGACTCTGGAAAGAGGGCAGAGAAGAGCAACCAGGATGATGAGCGGACCCGAGACTAAAACATGCGATGAACAGTTGCAGGAACTGGGCCTGGCTAGTCTAGTCAGTCTGTCTGTCTGTCTGTCTGCCTACCTATTGTCTGTGTCTCTGTCTGTCTGTCTATCATCTATCATCTCTATCTATCTATCTATCTATCTATCTATCTATCTATCTATCTATCTATCTATCTATCTATCTATCTATCATCTTAGCTGTATCATCTATTTATCTATCTCTTTCTCTATCTCTTTCTCTTTATCTCTCTCTCTCTCTCTCTCTCTGTATCATCTATCTATCTCTTTCTCTTATCATATCTATCTATCTATCTATCTATCTATCTATCTATCTATCTATCTATCATCTGTGTCTCTGTCTGTCTGTCTATCTATCCTATTTATCTATCATCTCTCTCTCTCTCTCTCTCATCTGTGTCTTTGTCTATCTATCTGTCTAGTCTAGTCTAGGGAAGAGAAAGACCAGGGGAGACAGGAGAGCAGCCTTCCAATATTTGAGGGGCTGCCCCAGAGAGGAGGAAGGGGGGTCAAGCTATTTTCTCTAAAGCCCCCGAAGGCCAGACAAGGAATAATGGATGGAAACTGACCCAGGAGACATTCAACCTGGAAATGAGGAGGAATTTTCTGTCAGTGACAACAATCGACCGATGGAACAGAAGTTGCCTTCAGAAGTTGTGGGAGCTTCATCACTGGAGGCTTTCAAGAAGAGTTTGGACTGCCATCTGTCAGAAATGGTGTAGGGTCTCCCGCTTGGGCAGGGGGTTGGAGTAGATGACCTCCAAGGTCCCTTCCAACTCTGATTATCTGTTATCTGTTAACCTGTTCCTTCTGGTGACATCCTCTCCCTCCATCCTCTCTTTGCAGGACCGAGTTGCACTTCAACCACCTGGCTGAGAACAACGTCTTTGGCATCGTGCCGCTGTCCAAGGTACCCGGGGCTGTTTGGAAGGGTGGTCTTTTGCCTGGACCGCTCAGGAGCAGGACAAGACCTGAGATTGATGTTGGCCAATATCTAAGAAGCCTAAAAGTCTGCGGAGATTCTCCAGTCATCCAGGTCACAGTTGTCCAAAGGTTCTTTTTTTTTTTTTCACGAGGCAACTCGACTTCCTGTTTTTTTTTTCTTTTGAAGAGGTTTCGCTTCTTATATAAGAAGGTTCTTCAGCTCTGACCAGATGGAGGGGAAGGGAAGGATTGAAACTCCTTGCAGGCAGCTGGTCATTTGCATCCTTTTTAGAGGGTCGTTGAGGCCCCTTGGTTTGTCTGTGTCCTCAAGGTCTTTTGAAGAGGTTTCGCTTCTCATCCAAGGAGCTTCTTCAGCTCTGACTGGAGATGTGGGGAAACGGAAGGACGGATACTCCTTGCAGACAGCTGGTCATTTGCAGCCTTTTTAGAGGGTCGTTGAGGCCACTTGGAGGTTTTTCTGTGTCCTCGGGGGTCACCTGAGTGGCGCAAATGGGTGTGGAACTGCTGGAAGGACTGCGTTGTAGATTGGAGACAGGTGAGGTTGTATCCCTCTTCTTTTCACAGAAGACTCCCCACCCATTTGCACCACTCAGGTGACCCTGAGAAGACACAGACAAACCTCCAAGCGGCCTCAGCGACCCCTTAAAAAGGATGCAAAGAACTACCTTTGTCCGCAAGGACTATAAATCCTTCTTTTTCTCCGCCATTCGGTCAGAAACCTCTCGGATGAGAAGCAGGACATTTTCAAAGAAAACCAGAAAGTCCAACGGCCTCCTGAAAAAAAATAAATCACCTTTGGGACAACCACAACCTGAACGATGGAGACTCTCTACAGACATTTAGCTACGGAAATTGGGATGAACTTTCTTGGAAGGGTGGTGGGAAAAGGAACGAATTTCCAGAGGAAAATTGCAGACTACGGGAAAGTGCAGATTCAGGTGACCCTGAGAAGACACAGATAAACACCCAAAGTGGCCCCAATGACCCTCTCAAAAGGATGCAAATGACCAGCTTGGTCTGCAAGGAGTAGAAATCCTTCCCCACCCCATCCAGTCAGAACTGAAGAAGCTTCTTGGATGGGAAGCGAAACGTCCTCAAAACCAGAAAGTCCAGTGGCCTCCTGAAAAAAAACAAAAACGCACCTTTGGGACGATCTTGTCTGCTGAATCCGTGTCTTCTTCCCCCACCAAAAAACGATACCAACTGGCCTCTCTGCTGGAACAAAATCAGCACCAAATGAGCCGGCTCGCTCTGCGTTGCCGAGTTAAGTTCTCTTTCCACCACCCCCGTGTCTAAAAGGGGTTTACGCCAAGTTTTAATTAAAGGCTTATCGGCTTTTTTTTCCATATCCCCGCCGGGAGAAGGGATTGGACGGAGATCTCCCGGCCTAACCTGGCTCTAGCGGAGTAACCCTCTTGGCATCCTTGCAGGCGGCGCTACCCATAAAAGGCTGGTGGCGTTGTTGTTTTTTACAATAGTCTTCCTGATTTTTTTTATTTTTTTAAAATTTCTTCCTTCTCTTTGGCTGCAGCCGGAGGAAAAACAGAAAGCGGCCCAGCAGTTCAGCAAACTGCAAGCAGCCATGAAGGTGATGGGCATCTCCGGCGAAGAGCAGAAGGCCTTCTGGCTCGTCCTGGGAGCCATTTGCCACCTGGGGGCGGCTGGAGCCACCAAAGGTACGTGGGTGGGTGGGTGGGTGGGGGGAGGAAATGACACCCACGTAGCGTTTTAGCAACCACCCCACGAGGCTCGGAGACTGACCCTTCACCCTCCTCCTGCACCCGAGTTATAGATCTGGAAAGATCTGGAAAGAGTGCAGAGAAGAACAACCGAGAGGTTTGGAGGCTAAAACGTTAACGACGGATGGTGGCAGGAACTGGGCATGGTTACTCCGGGGGTGAGCAACGGATGGAAACTAATCCATAGAATAGAAATTAGAATAGAATAGAATAGAATAGAATAGAATAGAACAGAACAGAACAGAACAGAACAGAACAGAACAGAACAGAATTCTTTATTGGCCAAGTGTGATTGGACACACAAGGAATTTGTCTTTCGTGCAAATGCTCTCGGTGTACATAAAAGAAAAAATTCATTCGTCAAGAGTCAAGAATCATCAGGTCCAACACTTAATAATAGTCATAGGATACAATAAAAATAGAATAGAGTAAGAATAGAATAGAGTAAGAATAGAATAGAATAAGAATAGAATAGAATAGAATAGAATAGAAACAGGAGTAGAATAGAATAAAAACAGAATAGAATAGAATAGAATAGAATTCTTTATTGGCCAAGTGTGATTGGACACACAAGGAATTTGTCTTAGTGCAAATGCTCTCAATGGACATGAAAGAAAAGAGACATTTTGTCAAAAGTCAAGAATTATCAGGAACGACAGTAATAGTCACAGGGCACAATAAGCCATCAAATCATACTAGGAAACAGTTGATATAAATCGTTAGGATACAAGCGACAAAGTTACACTCATACAGTCACAAGTGGGAGGGGATGGGCGATAAGGAGTGATGAGAAGATTAAGAGTGATAGTAATGCAGACTTTGTAAATAATTGGACAGTGTTGTGGGAATTATTTGTTTAGCAGAGTGATGGCATTCGGGGAAAAAACTGTCCTTGTGTCTAGTTGTTCAGGTATGCAGGGCTCTATAGCGTCGTTTTGAGGGTAGGAGTTGGAACAGTTTATGTCTGGCATGTGAGGGGTGTGTAGATATTTTCACAGCCCTCTTTTTGACTCATGCAGGATACAGTCCTCAGTGGAAGGGAGGTTGTTAGCAATTGCTATTTTCTGCAGTCCTAATTCCTCTCTGGAGTCTGCGTCTGTCCTGTTGGGTTGCAGAACCAAACCAGACAGTTCTAGAGGTGCAGATGACAGACTCCATCCTTCCTCTGGAGAACTGGATCAGCAGCTCCTTTTGGGCAGTTTGAGGTTCCTGAGTTGGCGCAGAAAGAACATTCTCTGTTGGGCTTTTTGGATGACGTTTTCGATGTTTAGGTGTCCATTTTAGGTCATGTGATATAGTAGAACCTAGAAATGTGAAGGTCTCTACTGTCGATACTGTGTTGTCTAGTATTGTAAGAGGTGGTAGCATGGGAGAGAAGCAATCTGGAACCAAGGAGAAATTTCCTGACATTGAGAACATTAACCACTGGAACTACTTGCCACCAGGAGTTGTGGGTGCTCGATCACTGGAGGTTTTTAAGAAGAGATTAGACTGCCACTTGTCTAGAATGCTGTAGGGTGTCCTGCCTGAGCACAGGGTTGGACTAGAAGATCTCCAAGGTCTTTCCCAACTCTGTTTCCCCCCTTCCCCCCCCCCCCACAGTTGTTTAATGATCCCGTAATCCCTTGCGGGGCGGAGACTGAGCAATTGAATAGAGTTTTGAGTGTTTACTGGCCGGATGCCCTTCCTATCTCTAATGCGGAGTTTTGTTCGGCAGATCTATTCTCATGGTGCCCAGAGAAATATCAGCCTCTACCTAGGATCGAACTCACAGCTTCCCAATTGTGAGGCGAGAGCTCCAACTCTTGTTATGCTGCTAATTCATTAATTAACCGATCGGTGGGGGTCGTGGCAGGTTTTTAAGAAGAAACTGGACCGCCCCTTGTCTGGAAGGGTATAGGGCAATGGCGGCTAACGGTTTCGGGCTAAAAATTTTGTGCATGCTTGCGCTTGTGTGCCGGCACCCAGAAAGCAATGCGTGTGCCCCCCAACCCCTGCACATACACACACAATTCCTCCCACCCTCTTACCTGAGGTGTGCTTCATAGCTGATTTTCGGGCCGTTTGAGGCCTTTTTTCCACCTCCCAAAACCCCCCGGCAGGCTTTGCAGGATGAATCATAGGCCCGTTTTCGTCACTTCCTGTAAGTGACGGAAACGGGCCTGTGATTCATCCTGCAAAGAGGATTTTTTTCAAGCCTCTGGGAGGAGGTAAAAAAGGCCTCAAAGGGCCCAAAATTAATCCGGGAGACGTGCGCATGCGCAGTGAGGTAACTTGGCCTGCGGCTCGTGTGCCGGCACAAATGACTCTGTGTGCCACCTGCGGCACGCGTGCCATAGGTTCGCCATCATGGGTATAGGGTCTCCTGCTTGAGCAGGGGGTTGGACTACATGACCTCCCAGGTCCCTTCCAGCCCTAGGTTTCTATTTGGGCCACATCCTTCCCTTTCAAGAAAAGCCCAGCTTCTGTCTCCAAGTCGAAAAGAGGGACGATCCCTCATTGCTAAGAGACCCCTGCGGTAGAATAACACTAACACACATGCGTGCGCACACACACACAAACACACAAACACATGCACAACTAGACCATCTGGAATTATCCACAACCTGCTTTGGCTGGTTTCTGCTTATCTCATTTATTTGAAGCGATTTTCTCTGGGGTTCTTTCTTTCTTTCTTTCTTTCTTTCTTTCTTTCTTTCTTTCTTTCTTTCTTTCTTTCTTTCTTTCTTTCTTTCTTTCTTTCTTTCTTTCTGTTTTTAAACTTAAAAAATCTTCCAAAATAGGTCAGGGGAAGTTGGAAATAATCCCTGGACTGGTTTGGATTTTAAAAGGAGGCAGGGAAAACTGGAAAAGAAAGGAAACCCCAAGGCCCAGTTCCAAAAACGAGTTTTTTGAAAGGAGAAAAGGCCCTGAGCTTTGAATCCCCTGAATGGTTTGGAGCAGGATTTCTCCTCCTTGGAAAAAAAAAACCAAGAGGGGTGGACTTCCACTCCCAGAATTCCCCAGGTTTAACAGAGTAACAGAATTGGAAAGGGCCTTGGAGGCCATCTAGTCCAGCCCCCTGCCCGAGCAGGGGACCCGACACCATTTCTGACAGACGGCAGTCCAGTCTCTTCTTGAAAGCTTCCAGGGATGAAGCTCCCACAACTTCTGAAGGAAACTTCTGTTCCCTGTGTTGATGGTTCTCACTGTCAGAAAATTCCTCCTTGTTTCCAGGTTGAATCTCTCCTTGGTCAGTTTCCATCCATTCTTCCTTGTCTGGCCTTCGGGTGCCTTGGAGAATAGCTTGACCCCCCCTCCTCCTCCCTGTGGCAGCCCCTCAAATATTGGAAGACCACTATCATGTCTCCCCTGGTCCTTCTCTTCCCTGGACTAGCCAGGCCCAGTTCCTGCAACCGTCCGTCGTATGTTTGAGCCTCCAGTCCCCTAAATCATCTTTTTATAGTGTTGTGACCAAAACTGGATGCAGGACTCTAGGTGTGGCCTTACTAAGGATGGATGGATGGACGGACAGATGATAGATAGATAGATAGATAGATAGATAGATAGATAGATAGATAGATAGATAGATAGATAGATAGATAGACAGAGATGATAGACAGACAGACAGACAGATAGACAGACTAAACTAGCCAGGCCCGGTTCCTGCAACCGTTCATCCGTATGTCTTAGCCTCCAGTCCCCTCATCCTCCTGGTTGCTCTTCTCTGCACTTTTTCCAGAGTCTCAACATCTTTTTTATAGTGTGGTGACCAAAAGTGGATGCAGGACTCCAGGTGTGGCCTTACTGAGGCTTCATAGAGTGATATTAGTACCTCCCTTGATCTCGATTGAGATTCTCCTGCTCGAGCAAGGGGCTGGACTAGAAGACCTCTAAGGTCCCTTCCAGGTCATTCTAGTCTATTCATTCAAGGGCTTCCAGAGGCGAACAGCGTTCCCGTCCTAAGAAATGGAATCGGCAGCGGCCATTTTGTTCAGGTGCCACCAGCAGATGGCAAACTTCACTAAGCTTTCGTGTTACTGAGCTTTTGCTATGAGCCCGTTAGGCACAATTTTTTTACGTTCGAACCGCTCTCCATTCCTGGCAAAAAGTCACACGGGGAGTCCTCGGCTTACGACCACATTGGGAGCCATGATTTCCGTTGCCGGACAAGCTGATATTTAAGTGAGTTAAGGCTGATTTTCTGAACTCCTTTGCCCAGGTCATTAAGCGAATCTGGCTTCACCCCCACCATTGATTTTTGCGTGTCGTAAGCTGACCGGGAAGGTCGACAACGGGGATTTATTTTTTTATTTTATTTGGTTTGTCAGTTGCTTACAAGGTAATAGGTATAAGTAAAAACATAGTGATGAATACATGTGTTAGGAATATGGGTCACCTAACAGCTATTTGGGTTAGAAATATATAAACCAGGATAAACATTTTAAAACTGTATATTTAAGAAAATGCAAAACTGTACTTAGGTGTGGTTTCTCAAACGGCCATAAGATGGAGCCAGAAACCTGGGTTGTCTTAGTCTGAGTCTCAGAAGAGAGTGTGAGTGTATCTCTGTTTCCTTCTGTTGGAAAGAGTTGCCGTTCCTCCATTTTGCCTGATTGACTGATATTCGTGGATTTGATCTAAGTCTGATACTGAACTGTTTTTGACACTGGAATTTGTTATTGGATTATCCCTGGATTGAAAGCTGACTGCTTTAACTGTGAATGTCTTTGGACTGCCTATTTTGGACTTTGCTTTAAACCTTTCTGGAAGTAACATTTACTGTACAGTGTATCTGTATGCTGTGTATGTATTATTCAAACACTATTCTCTATACGTCTCCCTGTATGCGCTCATTCTCCTAACGGGGAATTACCTCAACAACATGGGTGCATATAAGAAAAATAAGAAAAAGAAACAATAGGACAGGGATGGTAGGCACATTGGTGCGCTTATGCACGCAAGCTACAGACCACTTAGGAAAGGGGTGAGGTCAATAGAAGAAAATCTAAGGTTAAAGTTTTTGGGGTTTGGGGAAGAAACTACAGAGTCAGGTAGAGGATTCCAGACATTGACCACTCTGTGGCTGAAGTCGTATTTCCTGCAATCAAGTTTGGTGCGATTAACCTTGAGTGTGTATCTATTGTGTGCTCTTGTGTTGTTATGATTGAAGCTGAAGTATTCATTGACGGGTAGGACATTGCAATGTATGATTTTATATACTAGACTTAGATCGGACCGAAGACGGCGTAATTCAAGGTTTTCTAGGTCTAGAATTTCGAGTCTGGTGGCATAAGGTCTTCTACAACGAGTAGAGGAGTGGAGAACTCTTCTTGCGAAATATCTCTGGACTTTCTCAACAGTGTTAATATCAGATACGTAATGTGGGTTCCAGGCTGATGAGCTGTATTCAAGTATTGGTCCAGCAAATGTTTTGGATGCTCTAGTTAGTAGCGTGATATTACCGGAGAAAAAGCTACGTAGGATTAGATTAACAACTCTTAACGCCTTTTTTGGCTCTGTAGTAACAGTGGGCTCTAGCACTTAGATCATTAGAGATGAGTACTTCATGTGACAATCATGTGACCTTCGGATGGGCAAAGGAGCTTCAACGTCCTGCTTGCTTTGAATGTGGGGGGGAGGGTCTTCCACCTCAGCCCCCCCCCCCAATTCCCCCTCCTCTCCCTGGGGTGTTTGTGTGTTGTTGTTACCCCGCCCGCCTTCTAACGCACTCTTTTTGTGTTTGCATGGTGCATGCCGTCCCCTTGTGCAATTCAGACAGCAGTGAAGGTAACGTGTTCCCCCTTGAACCCCCAAAGGCTGTTTCCTTTCTCCCCCCCCCTCTCTTCCCCCCCCCCCCCTCCCCCCCCCCCCCCCCCCCCCACTTTCTTTGCATCCAGCTTTCCGGATTTCGCACGTCTTGTTTGTCCTTCTGCTGTTGGTTCATCACACCTGGCATTTGAACACCTTTTCCGCAGGGGGCTCCAGCAGGTGTGGTGGTCCAAAACGAGGGGTCCCCAAACGTGGCCCCTTTAAGACTTGGAGTACAAGTCCCAGAATTCCTCAGCCAGCAAAGCAAAGCCTGCTGGGGAATTCTGGGAGTTGGAGTCCCCAGGTCTTAAAGGGGCCGAGGTGGGAGACCCCCTGGTCTGCTGGCTGGGG
>NW_020769567.1:0-44107 GCF_900518735.1 Pseudonaja textilis
ATTAGCTGTAACCAAAGAATCAAGTATTCCCCTAGTAAAAGGAGAATGCAATCCATAAGTTGTAACTGCATCTTTTATATTTTTCAAAACTTTAAACTCAATGTTACTATGAACATTGCCTCCTCCCCCAGGGATGATAGTCATAGGATAAGCAGAAGGTTCTTCTGTTTCTAAAGATAGAGGTGATGACAAAAGATTGGTTATGATTCCTCCCATAGGATTCATAATAGGAGAATCAGAAAGAGAAGGAAGAGGAGGAGGAGGGGGATGAGGGGGGGAAGAAATATCTGAATAAGGAGGTGGTAAGGAAGAGTTTGATTCCAAATGAGCTGCAAGAGGCTTAGAAGTTTTTGAATTAGAAGAGTGGGAGTCAGAAGAAACAGGAGAAAAGGAATTTTCAGGAAGACTAGAAGGAGGATATATAATTGTAATAGCAGCCATTATTGCTTTCCAAGAAATAAGTATATCCATGGGAGCTCTGGGAACTTTATGTAAATATTTTCCTAATTTTTCCCAGTCAGAATGGTTAAGAGTTCCAGCAGATGGATAGGCTGGACAGTGTGCCTCAATATAAATTATAAATTTATTTAAAGATTTCTTAGAAATAGGGTACACAGTGGTACCATTGGTTTTTTGAAAGGAATTAGCTTTCTTCACTAGATTATAAAGTTCGTCCCTATGCCCTGACGAAACTTGAGAAATCGAGGAGCCCATTCTTACCTTTTTTGTCGACGTAGCCTATTCCAGGCGAATAAGAATGAGGTGAAGAAGATGCACTTCTAGACAAAAGTCACACCTTGGAACCTGAAAGGCGAAGGGATCCCAGATGATTAGAGATCCCGGACGAGCCCCCAGCTGTCGCGTTGAGCGACCGGTCTGTTGTTTCGCCTTTCTGGTTGATTGCTGAATTCCTCTCAGAAAATAACCCTCTTCAGGGTGAGATTTAAAGTAGCCCTCTCCAGGGCGAGACAGTGGGACCCTCGCAAGGGTGAGGCTAGGCAAGACTCACAAAAGAGTGATTGCCAAGCAAGCACAAGAAATAAAACACACAAAACACAAGAAATCTTCAAAATGAGGCAGCACTTTGAGCCTGGGGGAGATGGGATTCCCTTGCTGCCCTGGAACAGATGGAAAAATCCAGGCTTCTCTCCTCCTCCTCCTCCTTTCTTCCCCTTTTTCCTTCTTCTCTCTCCCAGGCTTTTTGCTGTCCTCTTTTATTGTGCTAATTCAAGGGAGGGGGTCAGAGAGGAAATTTACAGAAAGGTAAAGAGATGCAATGTTAATCTTTTTAGACCAGTTTACGTGACATGAGCCACATCCTCTATAGCTGCTATAGACAGGCATATCTTATTTGAATACACATTATTGTCTCGGGTTATTCTTTTATTTAACTTCCTTCTTGTCAGTGCTTTCCTGCTGAGCTGAATACGTGCTTTCCAGCAAGATTTCTTCTTGTGGAAAAATACAAGACAGAACCAAGGTAAAATAGTCACAAAAACTCTCCCAGGAACAGCCTTCTGCAGAAAATTTAGTCCAAAACATGGTCAATACTGGTTTCTACTGGTTCTGTCCACCTCTGTAGAACCGGTAGCTCTGAAGAGCAGCAGACATAGAACTGGTTCTATGTCTGCTGATGTTTTTGCCCACCCGGGCTCTTACCTGACCTTTATTTCTTGCATTTTCAACTTCAGCTGCAGTGCGAGGCACAGCTGCAGTTAAAAAAGCAGGAAAAAAGTACTTTTCCAAAGGCTGCTTCTCCGCACGCAGCGCTGCTCAGCTGTTCAGGCACCAGGCTGATGATGATTTACAGGCGTGCACGCAGCATGCAGGGAAACACATCGTAAATCACTGAACCTCGTAAATCACTGAACCAGTAGTTAACCCTGTTGGATCCCACCCCTGGTCAACACAAACTGTAACTTAAAGTCCAAACAAGCCAAACTGAAGTAATTAGTTTGGCAGGGCAGGAGCAAGAATTTCAGACTTGAAGGCACTGCAAAACTCACATGGTTGGGAAGATGCCAGGAACACAAATAAGCCATGACAACACAAGATAAAGTCATGTTTGCTCCCAACAGCCTGCCGCACACAGCCTGCCTTTCTTATAAACTGTCTTCCCAGCTGTGGCTAATGAAGGGAATCAGGGCCCTTTCCTCCCCCATAAGCCACGCAACCCACCTTGCTCTCTTCTTTGTTCCTCCCTGCGTGCCCAAGATTGAAGAGGGGGTGGCCCTGGTTCTTCCTCTGAACTCCCTCTCCCTTGTTCTATCTCTTCCCTGCTCTGCCCAGCTGGACTTTGCCCTTCCCCAGCCTCCTCCACAGCCAACGGAGCCACACTCCCATTCCCTGTCAGCTGTCCAGCTTCCTCCTCGGATTCAGACTCTGACAATGGCATGACAATTCCCTTGGAAATTCTGGCATACAAACTCAACTCCTGTGGTTACTTTAAAGGGGGTGAACCCAGTACTACTATGCACCGAGTTATTGTATGTCACTTCTATGAAAGGTAGGAGCTCGGCGCAGCTGGTTTGCTGACAGTTTACATAACAATGTCGATATTGCTCCACTATTGCATTAGTCCATCCAGTACTCGGATGAAACCATGAACTAAGTCCCTGGGTTGAGCCTATTTGCTTTAGAAACTCCTGCCAAAACTTTGCTGTAAATTGCACCCCTCCTGGTCCGAAATAATGTTCCTTGGGATGCCATGCATCCAATAAACATGCTGCATGAACATCTTGGCCAGACTCTGGATTGAGGGAACATTTGGACATGCAATAAAGCGTGCTTGCTTTGAAAATAGGTCAACCACTGTCCAAATCACAGTATTCCCATTACTCTCAGGCAAGTCCACTATAAAGTCCATGGTGATTTCTTCACATGGTCTGCTGGGATTGGCCACTGGCTGTAGAAGCTCAGGAGTCTTTCTTCATCTTGGGCCACCAGAACTGCCTCTTAGCCAAGTGAAGGGTCTTTACAAACCTGAAGCGGCCTGCTGGGTTTATGTTGTGGCTTTTTTGTAGGATCTGGGTCTGGCTGGAACATACAGTTTGTCTCCTTTCCACGCCAGGTCTTCCCTCATCATCAGCTCCTCTTTGTGGTCTTTGAACCATGCATCTTCTTTCAGGGCATCCTTTAGCTGCTGGGTCAGAGCACTATCAGCTGGCTGAGAAATGGCTAGCGACTGTCACTTTGCAGAGACCTGTACTACCAGTTGCCAGGAGGGGATAATGGAGTTACTGTAACTATTTCCTCACAGGTGCTTTTGTATTGGGGCATCCAAGAAAGTGCATCAGCGAGGAAATTCTTTCCCCCTGGCAAGTACCAAAGGGTGAAATTGAACCAATTAAAGTACTGAGCCTATCACACTTACTTAGGGGATAGTTTCCTTGGGCTTTTTAGGGCTTTTAAGTTCTTGTGGTCAGTCCACACTTCAAAAGGGATCTTACTGCCCTCCAGGAACTGCCTCCAAGTCAGCAGCACCCATCGAACAGCATAAGCCTCCTTTTCCCACACCATCAAATGACTTTCGGTGTCGATCAGTTTCCGGGAAGTGTAAGTGCAGGGTAGCAGTGTCCCCTTTGCATTTCTTTGGAGCAGGACGGCCCCTACCACCACATTGCTAGTATTGGCTTGCATTATGAATGGTTCCTCTGGGTTCAGGTGTTTAAGAGTTGGCTTCCCAGCAAAAAGCTGTTTGAGCTTTTCAAAAACTGCTTGGCATTCCATAGTCCAGTTAAGCGGATGGCTAGGTCTGAGCTTCACCTCCCACCCAACTCGTCTTTAGTAATTTGGTGATAGACTGGGCTATCTGTGCAAATGAGGGGATAAATTGGCAGTAAAAGTTGGCAAAGCCCAATAAATTCTGTAGTTGCCTTCTGGTCAACATATAGATACACATATAGACTGGATGAAACCAGGCTTAATAGCAGTAACTATGAGAGGGATCTTGGAGTCTTAGTGGACAACCAGCTAAATATGAGCCAGCAGTGTGCAGCAGCAGCCAAAAAAGCTAATGCAATCCTAAGTTGTATAAACAGAGGGATACAATCAAGATCAAGGGAGGTACTAATACCACTCTATAAAGCCTTAGTAAGACCACACCTAGAGTACTGCATCCACTTTTGGTCACCACATTATAAAAAAGATATTGAGACTCTAGGAAAAGTACAGAGAAGAGCAACCAGGATGATTAGGGGACTGGAGACTAAAACATATGAAGAACAGTTACAGGAACTGGGCTTGGCTAGTCCAGTAAAGAGAAGGACCAGGGGAGACATGATAGCAGTCTTCCAATATTTGAGGGGCTGCCACAGAGAGGAAGGGGTCAAGCTATTTTCTGAAGTGCCTGTAGGCCAGACAAGGAATAATGGATGGAAACTGAACAAAGAGAGGTTTAACCTGGAAATAAGGAGAAACTTTCTGACAGTGAGAACAATCAACCAATGGAACACCTTGCCCTTGGAAGTTGTGGGAGCGCCATCACTTGAGACTTTCAAGAAGAGATTGGACTGCCATCTGTCAGAAATGGTGTAGGGTCTCCCACTTGGGCGGGGGGGTTGGACTAGATGACCTACAAGGTCCCTTCCAACTCTGATTATCTGTTATCTGTTCTGGGGGCTTCCCAGTTTAGTATTGCTTTCACCTTTCCGGGGTCCATCTTCACTCCCTCGCGGGACATGTAGTACCCCAAGTAATCCAGACTGGTGTTGTGGAAGTCTCATTTTGATAATTTGGAATAGAGCTTGGTTTTCAATAGTTTCCTTAGCACTTTCCATACTAGTTTTACTTGGTCTTCCATCATTTCCAAATAAATGCGGATGTCAATCAGGTACACCAACACCCCCTTATACAGGTGCTCATGCAGCACTTTGTTTATTAGTTGCATGAACACCACAGGTGCTCCATGCAGTCCGAAATGCATCACCAGGAATTCATAACACCCTATGGAGCAATTGAAAGCCGTTCTCCACTTGTCACCCTCCTTAATCTTCACTCAGTAGTATGCTTCTGTCAAGTCCAGTTTAGTGAACACCTTTCCCTTGGCCAGGTATCCCAGCATGTCCTTTATAAGGGGGAGGGGGTACATTTTCCACACAGACCCCATTAATCCCCTGAAAATCCACGCATAATCTCAAAGAACCATCTTTTTTTTCTTTAAAGAGCACCGGAGCTGCCATCATAGATTTTGCTGGTTGGATGAAGCCCCTAGGTAGATTTTTGTCAACAACTCTTCTGAGCTCCTCCATCTCCCTTGGGGTCACTGAGTACATCTTTGGTTTGGATAATTTTGCCCCAGGCAGTATTTCAATGGCACAGTCAGTAGGGTGACGAGGAAGGAGTACATCCAATTCCCACTTGCTAAATGCTTCAGCTAGGTCCTGGTACTCCTTTGAGATGCCTGGCCCCACTTGCTCAGTCTCAGCTAGTGCATTCATGAGCTCTATCTTCCCCTTCCACACCAATGGTATTTTGTCAACTTTCTGAAGCGCCACTTGTCTTTCCAGTCAACTGCTGAATCCCACTTTTTCAGCCACACCAACCCCAATATCATAGTCTCTGCCATTTTGGGGCTACTATAAACAGAATGGTCTCTTCATGGCTCCCTGCCTTTAGGCTCACTGGCTCAGTTAGATACGTGGCAGGCACCCTGTGAACCATCAACTTGTTCAAACTTCATAGGATGCCTCAATTTGAGTCTCAGTCCCATCTTTTCCACAGTTCATAGGCTGACCAAGCAATGGGTGCAACCCAAGTCTACCAGGGCAGTGAAGACCGCCCCCCCTTGCTCCTGAGTGGGAAACTAGCATCTTCACCTGGGTGGTCAAAGAGGCGATAGTTCTACTTACCATCTGATTGTCCTCCCCCATGCTGTCACTCTTGTAGAGGACCAGGTTAGGCTTGCTTGTGGGTTGGCAAGCCTAATCTGGAGGGGGAGAGACCTCCATGACCTGTTGCACTGCCCGCATCTTCTCCTTTGCTTTCCTTAGCACCTTTTTGGCCTTCGGTTGACTCAGAACCCTTGGCGCTGACATGGGTTGCGGGGCTGGGCAATTCACAGCCCGATGGCCTTCTTTCCCACATCGGAAGCAGGCTCTGGAAAGGCGCCACAGGCTCTCCTTTGGGGTCGAGGGGCTGTTTCCCCCCTTGCACAATGGCAGGCGTATCTCTTGGCCTCATCAGGGGTGACCTTCATGTGCTGTGTGCTGCTGATACTCCCAACAGGTCTAACTCCACTGTGGTCGTCAGCTGGTACCATGCATGGAGGTCATCCAGGATTCCCCAGGGTAGGCAATTTTGGTGCAGTTCCTTGTTCAGTCCATCTCAGAAGTGATAGACCAGCAAGTGCTCTGGCCACCCCTTCAGCTTTCCCAGCCAGACTGCAGAATTCCCAAATGTATTTGGCTATTAGTCTTCTTTCTTGCCTTATGGAGCAGATTCCGGATTCTGCTCAGCAGGCCTGTGTGGGGTCTCCAAATCTTGCTTGAAGCTCATGCAAGACAGTATCCATGTTCCCCAACTCCTGGGCCCCTTCGTCATGGAGAAACACCACCCAGTCCACTGCCTCTCCTTCTAGATTTGAAGTAATTGCGTTCATGCAGGTAACTTCATTCAGGTGCATTGCTCCGTATGTCTCCAAGTAGTTCCACAACTGGTTCAGGAAATAGGCTAGCTTCTCCAACCAACTGTCGAACGTGGCTTTCAGAGGTGGAGATTCTCTGGTAGTCCCTGACCAGCACGTAGCCCGGTGACAGCCCCACTGACTGTGGGACTGCTTGAGCCTGAGCACCTGCCACTGCAAGAAGCCCTTGGTCTTGTCCCACAGCTGCCAGAGGGAAGGTAACCACCACTCAGGGAACCCCAGCTCCTTGTCAGTTGGAGTGGAGACGTGGATGGGGTTGCTGACACTTGGCCAGTCCCAAGCCCGGCTCCCAGGACAGATTTCATTGACGCCGCTCTCCGCATGTCCATTCTAGCAAATCTTTTGTGCAGCTGCTCTACCGAAGGGCTATGGCATGCTGTCAGGAATTTCCACTCCACGTGCTCTTCCCAGTCCGCAGCCCTCCTGACCTTCCATTTGCTCCTTTGAGTCACGACAACTCCTGGTGGGATCAAGGGGAATTCTATTTCAGCTGCCTTCCCCACTCCACTCAGCCATTGCGTCTTTGGGTCAGGGTTGGATCCTGCTGCAGCTCCTTCCTCTCGCAATGGTGGCTGGTGATCTCAGCTTGGATCAGGTCACCATCGTCTGTGTCCTGGAGTCTGCCTAGGCTGTTGCTGGTGCCTCCCATGGAGGGACAGATCCAGTTTTTGCCATGGTATCAAGTTTATGCTCTGTACCGGACATCATTTTGTTGCAGTTCTCTCAGAGGCATCCGAGCAGGCTGTGTTATGTTAAACAGAGCTGGTTTAATGTCAACTGTCTGACCAGTGTACCCAAAACAAGAAAACTCTCTTGGGAGCTTTGAATTCACAAAAGTAACACTTTATTGGATACAGCATTTTGGTACTGAAGAAACAAAAGCAGTTCTGGTTTTCCTGTGCAAATGCTTAGTTAAACAATAGCTTCTCTTTCTCCCCACCCCTGTGTGATCACATTGTCCAATTATGAGACATCATTTTGTTATGGGAACAGTCCATCTCTTTCTCAGGCACCTGCAGTGGAGACCTTGATGGTTTCCAGGCTTTCATGATCTGTGCACAGCTTCTCAGCATTCCATTCCACCTTTCCCTGCCCCCACTTTATTGGCATGTTGAATAGTGATAGTTTGAAAAAAGCAATGTGGTTCAATCTTGACATTAATACTTTGTTGAAGCACCATTTGATTTTATGACAGCATTCAGTCTTCTGTGGTAGGAGCCTATCAGCATGGCACATCTTGCCTTGGGAATCTTTGCCCACTCTTCCTTGCAAAATTACTCCAAATCTGTCTGACTGCGAGGGCATCTCCTGTGGACAGCCCTCTTGGGGTCACCCCACAGATTTTCAATTGGATTCAGATCCAGGCTCTGGCTGGGTCATTCCAAAACTTTCTGGTGAAGCCATTCTTCTCTTGATTGGTAGGAATACTTTGGAATGTTGTTGTGTTGAAAGGTGAAATTCCTCTTCATTTTCAGCATTGTAGCAGAGGCCTGAAAGTTTTGTGCCACAATTGACATATTTGGAACTGTTCATAATTCCCTCCACCTTGACTAAACCCCTGTTCCAGCTAAAGAAAAGCAGCCCCAAAGCCTAATGCTGTCACCGCCACACTTCACTGTGGTGATGCACAGTGTTGTTTTTGCACCAAATTTTGCGGAACTGTCATGCCCCGATCGGAGCCTGAATCCACAAAGGATGACAAACTGGAGCTAGAGCCAACAGAGATCGAGGGGGTGGCTTTGTTGGCTTCGTAGGAATGTGGGGAGAAGCAGGCCGAGGCAGCCCAGGACCCCTCAGAATTGGGATGGCTTGTTAGGCAGGATGACCGAAAGAGGACAAGCAGTGGACAGGAGGAGTGACAGAGCTCAGGCGATGAGCAAGGAGTGCCCCCTCCTGATCCCCAAGCACGGAGAGTGGAGAGAAGGCGGGAACAGCACAGGGTGACCCAATGACTTGGGAGGAAAGCACCCCGCCCCTCTTCACAAGGTATACCTGGAGACTGAGATTTAAGGAGATGCTGTGGGGAGGGGCATTTGTTGGGAACAAACATTGAATTGGTAGTTTGGTGTGCTGGTACAGACATTTGGAGTTTGCAGGACTGCTTGCTTGTGGACTCAGTGCCTTCTTCCTGACTTTGTGGACTCGTTGTTTGTTCCTTGGTTTGTGGACTCATTTCCCTGTTCCTTGTTTTGCTGGACTGGGCGCAGCCAGAGTTTGCCATGTGAGTGTGCACGTGCGCGCTTTACTCTGGGACTTGCCAAGAACATGGAAGCGTTTGAGGGGACATTTGGAGTATTAAAGGGGAGTTTGAACTCTCAGCTGGTTGTGTGACCTTTGTGCCTTGTCCCGGGTCATCACACAAACTTTTCTTCTTGTTTTTTCATCAATTTTGGACGGGTATCCAGTTCTTTGTAAAATCACTATCGTGTCCTCCACTTGTTTATGACTGTCTTTGCTGTGGTTCCATGGTATATCCAATGCCTTGGAAAAATTTTTGTATCATTCTCCTAACTGATACCTTCAAACAATGAGATCCCTTTTATGCTTTGTAAGCTCCTTCCAGACATGGCTTTTGCTGTAAGAGGCAAATGAGTAAATGTCAGAAAAAAACTCTTACAACAGTTGAACTTGATATGGGCTTGATCAGAGTTACTTTAATTAATCGCAGGTATGTACTGACTACTATTTAGCTGTCATGCCCCTGGTGGAGACTGACTCTGAGGAAGAGGAGGAACAGCCAACAGGGCGTGGGAGTGTGGCTCCAAAGGTGGTGGAGGAGGCTGGGGAAGGGCAGAAGCCGGCTGAGCAATCAGAGGAGGATCCAGGCCCATCTCCTATCCATCCTAGGGCACACAGAGAGGAGAGGATCAGGGAAAAGTGAGGTCTACTCAAGAGGAGATTACCATGATCCTCCTCGTGTCTTGCAGCTGGGAGCTATGTATATAAGTTTGTAACTGTGCAGTCAGAATTGCTGGAGTCAATTTAGTGTTTACTTTGAAAGAGGTTTATCTTTGCTGGCGTTCTTCCCATGGACTCTCCTCGGTTATTTTCCTGGAGTTTATGATTAGTTATCTTGGCTTGCTTCGGAACTCTCGTCAATGCGGTTTGTTTTGGTTTTCTTTTTGTCTCATTATTTACTTTTCTGACTTTAAACTGTGACTAATAAAACAGTGAAGTTAAGTTGAAGGCCTTACCAGAATTTAATGTATGTTTTGGGTTATTTTGAGAGACTACGGGTCATCACATTAGCATTGGATTGGATGTGATTGGTTAATTCTGAACACGTTTTTATTTTTATTTTCCCTCCTAAAAGATTTCAGTTTGTTTTTCAATTGAATTGTACAGCTTATAGGTTATATCCTACTTTGAACAGCTGAACTGGGCTCAATCAGAATTACTGTAGAGAAGTGTGCCCACCAAGCCACGCCCACAGAACTGGTGGTAAAATATTTTTAATCCTACCATTGGCACTGACCCTTGGCTGTGTCCACTTCTCTCCTGGCCCCCTGCCGTAGCTGACCCACAGTGGCCTTTCATCCTCTGCTGGCCCTCCACTGGCGCTCCCCATCCACAGCAATGCCCCCACCCACCCTCTACCTCTGGCCCCTTGTCCAGCCAATTCTCCAAGGCACGCATGTACCCCAGCAATTTATTGCACAGGACAAGAAGCTGCGCCTCCTGGCAGCCAATGAGGCAGTGGGTGGCAGTGATACAGAGGCACTGGGGGGGGGGGGTGACAGGTGGCTGGGCAGCAGTGATTGCAGAGGCCACCGGGGTATTGCAGAGGCGCTGAAGAAAGCCAAGGGGGGGTGCACTTTTAATTTTTCTTCACCTCTTGGTGGCGTTTCTCTCCTTGTCCAATGTGCCCCAAATTCTCAAGTTTCCTCAATTGAAGGATGGCTGCGATGCAGGGACCAGGGTTTTAGGCTTCGGTACATTGATCATTGAGGCAGAACAGGAAAAAGATCTTCCCACTTGGGAGAAAAATGGGGAAGGATGAAGGGAGGATCATGAAATGACTTGACTGTTATTTCAAGATGTCTTGGAGAGCAGAATCTTAAGACTCCAATCTTTCTTTCTTTTTCCTTCCTTCCTCTGTTTCTCTCCCTCCCTGCCTGCCTTTCTTTCTTCCTGTGATGACCTGGGGCGTGACACAAAAATAACCAAGTCATAAAAATAGAAGAAAGTCCCTTTAATGCCTCCAACTTGGCCCCAATGTCCAATTATCCTTGGCAGGATATCAAACTCTTAAAGAAAACAGTTTATGGAGGGAGTAAATGCAGTCCGCACCCAAAGTAAAGTTAATTCGAAATAAAAAATCCAACACACCACACTGAAGGAATTACTATGGCAGGCAAGTATGATTAATTGAAGACTTCTACCAGATAACACAGCAACCACAGTTGTGAGGAAGCCAAAACACAGATAAGCTCCAACAAGAATGCACGCTTTTCTTCCAGCAACTTTGCCATGAGCAATTTGTCCATTTAACCAGTCCTCCCAGCTGCAGCTCATGAAGGGGATCAGGGCCCCTTCCTCCCCCGTAAACCACGCCACTCACGTTTCTCCCTTATCCACTCCTCCCTGCGTGCCCTAGGATGAAGAGGGGATGGGCCTGGGTCTTCCTCTGAATGCCCATCCGGCCTGTGCCCTTCCCCAGTTTCCTCCACAACCACTGGAGCCACACTCCCACTCTCTGTCAGCTGTTCCATCTCTCCCTCGGAGTCAGACTCCAACAGGGGCATGACACTTCCCTTTCTTTTCCTTCCTTCCTTCTTCCTTCCTTCCTTCCCTCCTTTCTTTTCCTCCCTCCCTCCCTCCCTTTTCCTTTTTTCCACTTTCCCTCCCTCCCTCCCTGAATGAATGAAAATTGACACAGCAAATACCAGATAGTCCTCAACTTACAACCAAAATTTCCATTGCAAAGAAAGATGGTTATTCAGTGAGTCACACCTGACTTTATGCCCCTTTTTGCCATAGCTGTTAGTCAAAACACTGCGATCTGAGAGGTCGGGACCCAGGACCCCGGTCATTGATGTATTGTGAGTGTCAGCTGGCTGTCAGGGCTCCAACAATCCACCCCCATTTGAATCATGAGTCTCTAGCCACATCTCTCAGAGTTTAAAAAAATCATTTATTAGGAGTGAACATGTTGGCGTTACCTGCGTGCAGCCGACACTGAGACACATCATTCATCTCACCCTTGACCCTGGTCTTCCCCCACCCCCGGATGTATATTTTCCAATGGGACATATCCATAGCCAAGAGTCATCAATCATGCTCTCCAGTAATCTTGCACGTCAGAAGCTTCCTAGCAATTATCTAAGGTATGCATTACTCCCCCCACTCCCTTTCTGCTGACAACTCTAAAAGACAAGATAAATATTTTTGAGTTGACATTCAGCTCCCCTCACTTCTTGAAGGTGACCTGTACAACACAAAATGAAAACAAATTTATTGCAGACATAGAACTTGGGGTTGCAACCCTCCCAGGCTTGGCTGGGTTTTCTGCATGGAATATCGTCACAAGGCGATCGGCTTTGACATTCCTACTCTTTACCCAAGATGCCTCTGATAAGGGGTAGCCCTTCCACTTGATTAAATATTGGAGTTGTCTCCTGTGCCACCTCGAATCAAGGATTCGCTGCACCTCATTGGGTTTGGCCCCCTATGACCATGGGGTCTGGCGCTCACAAGGTAGGGACCTCAGGGTCGATCCTACCACAGGTTTTAAGAGGCTACTATGGAATACTGGGTGTATTTTCCTTAACAGTCGGGGCAACTTCAGTTGCACCGTGACTGGGTTGATGACCTTTACTATGGGGAAAGGTCCCATGAACTTTGGCCCCAACTTCTTACAAGGGAGCCTTAACCTCAAGCATTTGGTGGAGAGGTAGACCTTCTCCCCCACCTGGAATGGCTTTTGTGGGGCCCGGTGTTTGTCTGCCTGTCTCTTATAGCTCTGTGCCACTTTTGCCAGCACTTTTTTTTACATTCTCCCAAGTTGATTTCAGTGTTGACGTCCAATCGGTCAGGCTAACTGAGGAGGGGGGATCCCTTGGATACTCAGGCATTGGGATGAAGTCCATGCAGCTCACTATTTTGAAGGGGGTTAGTCCCGTGCTACTGTGAACAGCATTACTGTACGCGACCTCCACAAAAGGCAGGATGTCCACCCAATTGGATTGCTAATTCACGTAGCACCTCAGATACTGCTCTACCGTGGCATTCAATCTCTCCGCCCCCCATTGGTACTTGGATGAAAACCCGAGTTAAGGCCCTGGGACGACCCAATAGTCCGCAGGAACTTCCCCCAGAATTTGGCCGTGAACTGGACTCATCTGTCTGAGATAATTCTCCATGGCACTCCATGCAGGCGGTAGATGTGTTTCAAAAACAGCTTGGCTAATTGGTGGGCTGAAGGTAGGCCACTGCACAGTATGAAATGTGCCTGTTTGGAAAATAAGTCTATTATAGTCCAGATCACCGTGTTTCCTCCACTTTTCAGCAACTCTACTATGAAATCCATTGTGATCTCCTCCCACGCCCTCGTTGGTTCTGCACCCATCTGGAGCAATCCGGGGGGGTTTCCTGGACATTTTTTCATCGTGGCTCAAATTGTGCAACTTTTCACATAACTGTCCACGTCTTTCTTTATGCCAGGCTACCAGAATTGCCTCCGAGCTAAGGGCAAAGTCTTTAGGAACCCGAAGTGGCCTGCCAGTTTGGCATCGTGGCTCCTCTGAAGGACTAGAGTACATAGGGATTCTGGGACATTGTCAACTAAAAAGGTACTCCTTTGGTCTTTTTAGCTGCCAGAAAAAGGGAGTGGGGGAAAACAAGGCATTCTTGAAATGCCTAGATAATCAACTCAGCAGCCCAAAGTTGTTGGAGCATAAGAAGGTGATTGGAGAGCATGATGTATGACTCTTGGAGACTGATGTGTCCTATTGGAGAAGTCACATCCAGGGGGTGGGGGAAAGACCAGGGTCAAGGGGGAAATGTATGATGTGATTTAGTATTGGCTACACCCAGCCAGGCGCCAACATGGTAATTTCTAATAAACCAATTTACTTTTTCTGAGATGCGGCCAGAGACTTTTGATTTGAATGAGGGGGATTTGTTGGAGCCCTGACAAAGTTTTGTTCCTTTCCATGCTAGGTCATCTCTTTTCATTAAGATGTGTTGATTGTCCCTCAACTTGTCCTTTTGGTTTTTTTTTTACTTTTTTGATTTTCTCCTCTCTTTTCTGTTTTCTCCCCCTTCTATCTAGAAATGGGTGGATTTATATTTTTCTTGTTGTTGCCCTTTTCTCTTACATTAGATTTTTGGATTTCACATAATTTTTCCTTTTCTTTATATATTGGAGTTTTAACTTTTCTTCTGGCTCTTGGATTTTTTACTTTCATCTGTCTTGAACATAATTAGATTAAGGTAGATGGATTATAATTAATTGGATGTGAAAAAGACAACTACGACTGGATCATTGCTCCCCACCTCCTCATAGCTGAGCCCAGCTGGTCAACGATCCATAACAACTTCGCTCTGGCACGAGAAAGAAAAGGAAAAGGAGGCCACAATGCAAGAGATAAAAACAATGTTTCAAGCAATAGAAGACCATGGGAAGCGTACAGATGATAGAATTGGAAAAATGGAAGAGAGGGTGGGAAAGATGGAAGAAAACATACAACAAATGATAATGACATATGAAGAAAGAATGCAGAAGATGGAAGAAAGAGGTGACAAAACAGACAAGAAAGTAGGAGAAATTGATAACAGATTGACAATGGTGGAATATGAGAAAGGAAAAGAGACGATTCCCTGGGAGATGGAAAAGGCTGATTTTTATCTAAGATTCCAAAATATTGAGGAAGAAAAAGGAGAAAATCTCACAGAAATTATGACAGAAATCTTGGCAGGACCCTTGGAGATATCCAAAGAAAAAATGAAGGATGTATTGGATGAAATATACCGAGTATATACAAGATATGCGATGAGAGACAAACTGCCCAGAGAAGTACATGTGAGATTTACTAAGAAAACAATGAGAACAGAAATATTACAGAAAGCAAGAGATGATTCACTGAAATACAAGGGAAAAGAGATTGAAGCCCTGAAGCGAATACCAAGGAAAGTGAGAGACCTAAGAAGAGAATATCAATTTCTGACAAAGATTCTAATCAAGAAAGAAGTGAATTACAGGTGGCTGATTCCCGAAGGCTTGACGTTTGTATGGCAAGAACAAAGACATAGATTAGACTCAGTTGAGAGAGCAGAATTATTTTATGATGAATACTTTAGAGGAGCAGAAGTTGAGAGAGCAAGAGAAGAGGAACTCAAAATACAAGCAGAGATGACAAAAGAAATGGATAAGGAAAAAGGAGAAGGAAGAGGACAAGAAGAAGGAGCAGTAGGTGGTAGTATGGAGATTAAAGAGCCAAGAAAACAAAGATCAACAAGACCAATAAATCCTACATATAAACTTTATATTTATATTATAAAGTATAAATAATGGAAGAGGAAAAGAAACTAATCTCTATAAATACAGTATAAATGGACTAAATTCGGCTATTAAAAGGAAAAAGACATTCCACAAACTAGAAAAACTGAAGATGGACATAATTTCTTTACAAGAAGTGCATATCAAAAAACAGCATGCATATCTGTTGAACTGTCCCAGAATTGGCAACTTATATACATCATTGGCACAACAAAATAAGAGAGGAGTTGCCCTATACATTAAAAACACAATTAAAACCAAACTAATTTATACAGATGAAGAAAGAAGAATACTGATGGTTGAAATAACAGATAACAACTTAAAGATGCTTTTAATAGCACTATATGCACCAAATAACAAACAAGATGAATTTTATAAGAAATATAAAATAATTGAATTGGAATACGATACAATATGTATTCTTGAAGACTTCAGTGCAATTGTAGATGCAGAGCTAGACTATAAAATGCAGAAAACTAAACAAACAGAAAAAAATAGAAGTACACTACTGAAATCCTTTCACAAGAGGGTGGAGGAATTAAGTATTAAAGATACATAGAGAGAATTGAATAACAAAAATAGACAATATACATTTTATTCTAACAGACATTTATCATGGTCAAGAATAGATATGATTTGGATGTCATCGGATTTAATTTCAAACATACATGAAGTTAATATTGAAACAAGTACATGGACAGACCATAATCCAATATGGGTCAAATGGAAGGGACAGAAGAAAAGGTCAAGACGGACTTTGAATAATTCAGTTTTGAAGGAAAAAGAATTCATCAATAACATGGGGAAAGAAATGGCTTTTTTCTTCAAAAAAAATAAATAAAAATAAACCAGAGGCAACCTCACTACAAAATGTATGGGACACCATGAAGGCGGTGTGATTATAACTTATACAAGAAGAAGGCATATTAAAAAGAGACAAATGCAACAGGTCTTAGAAGAAGACTATAAGAAGTTGGAGAAGGAATTACAACGTAACCCACAACATAAAAACATTAAAAACCAAATGGATATAACTAAACATAGAATGGGATTAATGG
This sequence comes from Pseudonaja textilis, assembly GCF_900518735.1. The sequence goes on from NW_020769567.1 coordinate 16,202, forward strand.
AGAAAGAAGAACTAGCAAAAAATAAATAAATAGGGGAGTTAAACAGAACATTTTTGAAACTGCAAATAAACCAGGTAGATGGTTAGCATACAAACTGAAAAAAGAAAAAATTCAAAAGAATAGTACAATTAACAGATGAAAATGGCATGTTATGCCACGGAAGTGAAGAGAAGAAAAAAATAGTGCAGAGGTATTATGTGATAAATTATATGAGCAGGAGGCCATACCAGAAAGAAAAGTTCAGCAATACTTGCAAGAGGCAGAATTACCGAAAATACCTGATGAAGTAAAGACTATGTTAGAAGAGAAAGTAACAATGATGGAACTGACAGAAGCTATAAACAGACAAAATATTGGAAAAGCTCCCGCCCAGATGGGCTACTAGCAGAATTCTATAAGGCAATACAGGAATTGATTTCTACTACAATGCTTGAAGTATTGAACGAGGTCCTGACAAGAAATAAAATACCTGACTCATGGACAGAGGCATATGTTACACTTATACCAAAGGAAGACACTGATCCTCAACAAATAAAAAATTGTAGACCAATATCCTTGCTAAATGCCAACTATAAAATATTCACCTCAATAATGGCAGAAAGACTTAAAAGATATTTAAATTATTTTATACAACCAGATCAAAATAGATTTCTGACTAAGAGACAAATAAAAAATAACATGAGAATTATTTTGAATACACTGGAATACTACGAAGCGCACCCTGAGAAACAAATGGCATTGGTTTTCTTAGATGCACAGAAAGCCTTTGACAATGTGAATTGGCAATTTATGCTGTTGCAATTGAAGGAGATGGGCTTTGGAGATAGATTTACTACGGCAATAAAGGCGATATATAACAAACAAATATGGAGAATTGACAGACAATATTAATATTCAAAAAGGAACTAGGCAAGGTTGCCCGCTGTCCCCACTGTTGTTTGTACTGACTTTGGAAGTACTGAATAGAAACATCAGGAAAAATGAAGAAATAAAGGGAATGAAAATAAAAAAGGAAGAGTATAAATTACAAGCATTTGCAGATGATTTGGTTTTTATATTAGAAGAACCAATGGAAACAGGTCCTAAGTTGATCAAAAAAATAGAAGAATATGGCGAAGTTGCAGGACTGAAAATAAACAAGGAAAAAACAAAAAATGGTGAAAAATATGATTGAAAAACAAAAGAAAAGATTAATGGATAAACTACATATCCAAATCACAAAAAAGTGAAATATTTAGGGATACAAATGACAGCTAGATGTGGAACTCTTAAAGAGGATAACTATGACAGATTACAACAACAGATTGCAACAGATTTGGAAAAATGGAAAAAATTACAATTATCCTTAACGGGGAGAATAGTGACGATAAAAATGAACATATTGCCAAAATTATTATATTTGTTCCAGATGATTCCAATAAGATTGAGGAAAAATATTTTGGGGATTTAAATAAAATGATGTTGAAATTCATTTGGCAAGGGAAAAAGACAAGAATCAAGATAAAATTGTTGCAGGATGCAAGAGTAAGAGGAGGTTTTGGACTGCCCAATTGGGAACTATACTATCAGGCAGCAATATTGATGTGGATGAAACAATGGATTGTATTGAAAAATGCTAGACTGTTAATATTGGAAGGACATGATTTGCAATGGGGTGGCATGCATTCCTATGGTAGAATGAAAGTAGGGTACATGGATATTTTAGGAGACATCGTGTCAGGGACGCCTTATTAAAAGTATGGGAGAAAATAAGGGAATATCACTATATGAAAATACCAGTCTGGTTGTCAACAATAGAGGCATTTACATACCAAAATGTTTTCAAATGTTTTTAAAATGGAACATATTATTAGATATGAGGAAATTTTAAATGAAAAGAGTGAACTCAAAACAAAGCAAGAACTAGAGGAACAAGGGATAAGTATAGGCTGGTATTCATATTTGCAAATACACTCAAGGTATGAAAAAGATACTAAGATGTCTGGGTTTTATAAGGAACTGACTGAATTAGACAAAATCCTAACAGGCACTGAAGAGAAGATGATCAAAAAACTATATGGTTATTTATTAGGAGTGAAATTAGAAGAAGAGAAAGTTAAAGAAACAATGATTGCATGGGAGAAAATTTTGGATATGGGATAGACTTGGACAAATGGCAGACACTATGGACTAGAAACTACAAATTAACTATGTTAATGGCCTACAAAGAGAACTTGTATAAGATGTTTTATAGGTGGTACTTACCTCCAGAGAGAATAGCCAAGATGTTCAAAGATAAATCAGCGAAATGCTGGAAATGTCATCAAATACCTGGATCATACTACCATATGTGGTGGACATGCATTGACACTAAAAAATATTGGACTAGAATATACATGTGGTTGGAAAAAATGATAGAACAACACATAGATTTAAAACCAGAGATATTTTTATTAGGAATTTTGCCTGAAGGTTATAGTAGAGAGACAACATATTTGATTATTAATGTATTAACAGCAGCTAAAATTGTATTTGCACAAAATTGGAAAAACAAGAAAATTCTGACAGAGGAGAAAACAATTAAGAAAATAATGGAATGTGCAGAAATTAGTAGATTGACAATGGTAATAAGATATGGAATTTATTTTATGAATGGTTAGACAGAAGAGTAAGAAACGGAAACATGTGATAATAGTAATATATTACAATTAATTGACTTAGATTAAGCAACAGAATGAATATAATTTAGGTAAGGATGAAATATATTTTTGAAAGATAATAATTACAATAATGATAATACTGTATAATAATTGACTAATGCGAGATAAAATATTGATTAGAATGGTTATATATATAAACAAGTAAGAAATATATGATAATATTATTATGTGCACAGGATATATGTACCCAACAGACACACTGTTGAACTGAAAGATGGTGTTATATGTTTGTTTTTGTTGTAAAAATAAAAAAACTTTTTCAAAAAAGAAAAGATGTGTTGATTGTCCCCGAACCAATGGTCTGCTAGCAGTTTGTGGTTAAGTCATCTGCAGGTCAGTCTTGTCGGTTGTGGCATTGTCACCTGGTGGTTACTTGAGCAGCTACTTGGGTAGGGGGGATGATGGCATTTACAATCTCCTCCCTTTTGTATTTATATGTGAGAGAGAGTGTCAGCCAGAAAGTTCTTTCTCCCCGGGATGTGTTTTAGCACAAAGTTGAATTGGTTGAAGTATTGGACCTAGCGGACTTGTTTGGGTGATAGTTTTTGAGGGGTCCTAAGGCTTTCCAGATTTTTATGGTCAGTCAAAACTTCGAATGGCTTCTGGCCACCTTCCAGCAGGTGACGCCAGGTTTGCAGTGCCCACCTTATCATGAAAGCCTCTTTTTCCCATGCGGCCCATCGCCTCTCTGTGTCCATGAGCTTATGGGAGGTGTAGGCGCAGGGCTGTAGGTTTCCTTGGTCATTTCTTTGGAGTAGCACTGCTCCCACTGCCATGTCACTGGCATCTGCTTGAATGATGAAGGGTTGTTCAGGGTCAGGGTGCTTCAGCACCAGTTCTTTTGCAAACAGTTCTTTCAGCATTTCAAATGCTTTTTGGCAGGTTAGGTCCCACTGTAGGGGTTGTCCCGGGTGGGGTTTCGTTCCTGTACTCCCTGTCTTTAGAAGGTCCATCATGGCTTTGGCAATCCTAGTGAAGGAGGGAATGAATTGCTGGTAGAAGTTTGCAAACCCCAGGAAGCTTTGTAGCTGTCTGTGGGTGCATGGGGCTTGCCAACCTAGGACGGCTTGTATTTTGGCTAGGTCCATCTCTATGCCTTCATTGGAGACTCAGTATCCCAGGTAGTCCATCTGTATGCAGTGAAATTCACATTTCGACAGTTTGACGTACAGGTTTGCTGCTAGATGTTTTTCCAGTACTTGACGTACTAGGGTTGCGTGGTCATCCATCATCTCAGTGTAGATGAGAATATCGCTCAAGTAGACAAGGACCCCCTTATAAAGATGTTCATGTAGCACCTCATTTATTAATTGCATAAACACCGCTGGGGTTCCCTGTAGTTCAAAAGGCATGACGTTGAATTGGAAGCTCCCTAGGGGGCAGTTGAACACCATTTTCTATTCGTCCCCCTCCCTGATGTGGACTCTGAGGTCTAGTTTGGTAAAGACCTTCCCTTTGGCCAGGTGGGATAGCATGTCCTTCATGAGCAGGAGGGGTTATAGGTTGTGTACACACAGGCTGCTGATACTTCTAAAATTGACACATAATCTTATAGTCCCATCTTTTTTTTTCTTTGAACAGGAATGGGGCTGTGACCCGTGGCTTGGCTGGCTCAATGAAACCCCTTGCTAGTTTTTTGTCTATATATTTGTGCATTTCTTGAATTTCCCGGGGCGTCGGAGGGTACATTTTGGGATTTGGTAATTTTGCCCCGGGGGATGATTTCTATGGCATAGTCTGTTTCACGGTGGGGAGGTAGGACATTACATTCAGTCCCACTGAATACCTTTGAGAGGTCCCGATATTCTCTGGGGATCTGTCCAGCCCCTGGGGTTTTGTTGGAGGTGGCTGCCAGTTGCTCTGGTAAACTCTCTGAGAGGGTTCCTTGCATTGGCGCTGCTTTTATTCGCTGGTGAGGTAGGGGCTGTGGTCCCTTTGCTATCCTCAATCTGCGGCTTCCCCCTGCCATCAGATGGTCGGGCCCCACTTGTCTAGCCAGGAAAGTCCCAGTATGACTGCATCTGTCATTTTGGGAGCCACTACAAATCGAATTGTTTCCCAGTGTTCCACTAGCTCTAGTCTCACTGGTTCGGTTAAGTGAGTGTCGTTGGCTCCTCCTAGCAGGGAGCCATCTACTTGTTCGAACTGGATTGGGTGGGCTAGTTTTTTTCACTCTGATCCCCAGTTTATGACCATGGTTAGGTTGATCAGGCATCTGGTGCAGCCTGAATCTATTACGGCTTGGGAAGCTCCCTTATTTCTTGCTTTAGGGGCCGTAAGCCATATTGGGAAGATGAAAGGGGGAATCGGTCCACTCACCATTGGGTCATTTTCACCCTCATCCGCTGTCATAAGTATCTGGTGACTGGTCATTGTTGTCCGGGGTTCCCGCCGCTTCAGCTGGATGGAGAGTGACCTCTGCAGACTGAACGACCTTCTGAAATGCACTGGTGGCACGCCTGGGGCCTTGTTCCAGTCGTGCTCTGGATGGTGGTTCTGGCTTTGGTTTCGGGCCTGGGGTTGTGCACGCTGCTGCCATGTGACCCATTCCCACACATCGGTAACATTTAATTGGGCTTCGTAGGAGGGCTGGTTTTGGGACTGGTTGTGGTGCTGTAGCTCCTCGTCGCCTGGGTTGTCTCTGGTCTGGCTGATCTTTCTCTTTGGTTTTCGGTGGCTTTCTCATGTTGTTAGCGCGTAATGCCCTGTCGTCTTTTATGGCCACCTGGAACCACTCAGACAGTCGGTTTGGGATGTCCCTATAGGTGGTTACTTGGCTAATTTGCTTATCTAGGCTTGTTCTGGAAAAATGAACCAGCTTCCGTTCAGGCAAAAGGTGTATCTTCCCACTGATCCTCCTGAATTCATGGATGTGTTCCTTGATGGGTCTTCCTCCCTGCTTTAGGTTGCTGAGCTCATCTTCCACATACAGGTCCTCTCTGCCTCCTCAAATCTGGCCTCTAGCAGTCATAGGAAGTCATCTATATCCTGCAGTTGCGGGCCCCTTCTCTTGTGGAGGGTTGCTAGCTATCCTCTTGCTTCTCCCTCCAATGCCTTGGAAATGGCATTCACCATGGCTCTAGGGGAGGTGTGGAGATGTCCATAAGTGTTCTAGGTGGATCTCAGCTAAGTCAAGGAATAGAGCTAGCTGGTCTGGGTCCCCATCAAATTTCCCCCTGAATCGGGGTGATTCATTGAACACTGCTCCTTCCTCCTCCTGTTGCCCTCTGTAAGCCTGCGCTTGATGTGGCTGGCCTTCTTCCCTGGCTCTAGTTCGCACAGGGGGAGGGGGCTGCCTGTTGCATAGAGAAGGCACTGGCTGTAGCTTCGGACTTTTTTTCCTTCTGTTGGGTGAAGAAGGAGCGCTGTGGCCTCGCCTACTTCTCCTCACTTCAAAGGACTCTGTAAAAACTTCCCTCTGGTTTGGGCAGCATGATGGGCCATCATCCTGGTCAAATTCCTCCCCCGGTTGCTCCATGGGTCTCCCCTGGGATTCAATCAGGGACTTTGGGGTCCTGGCCTGTGCCCAGTCCCACATCCAATCCACTCTTCCCAGTTCATTGAAGTGCCTTCTCCCTTTTTGGGCCTGGGGATGGGGAACCTCAGCCTCAGAGGCTTTAGGAACTTTCTTTTCCCACCAGTACTTATCTGGGTTTCTTTCTTCCCTTGAAGCCAGTCTCTTCGCTTCAGAATTCAAGGAGGGCTGATCTCCAGCTTTAATTATGCTGTCAGCTTCTGTTTGCTTCTGGCTAGAGGCCAAGTCTGTTTCTCCTCCTGATAGCCCAATCTCTGCTATAGCTGCCTGAGTTTCTCTCCACGCACCCCAGATGCCGGGGAGCGATCTGAGAGGTCGGGACCCAGGACCCCGGTCACTGATGTATTGTGAGTGTCAGCTGGCTGTCAGGGCTCCAACAATCCACCCCCATTTGAATCATGAGTCTCTAGCCACATCTCTCAGAGTTTAAAAAAAAGCATTTATTAGGAGTGAACATGTCGGCGTTACCTGGGTGCAGCTGACACTGAGACACATCATTCATCTCACCCTTGACCCTGGTCTTCCCCCACTCCCTGAATGTATATTCTCCAATGGGACACATCCATAGCCAAGAGTCATCAATCATGCTCTCCAGTAATAATCTTGTGCGCCAGAAGCTTCGGCCACCTAGCAATTATCTAAGGTATGCATTACTCCCCCCACTCCCTTTCTGCTGACAACTCTAAAAGACAAGAGAAATATTTTTGAGTTGACACACTGCAGTTGTTAAGTGAATCATGTGGTCCTTAAGAAAATCTGGCTTCCCTCATTGGCTTGGCTTGTTGGAAGTTGGCTGGGAAGGTCATGTGAATGGTGATCACATGACCCTGGGATGGTGCAACCAACACAAACACATGCCAGTTGCCAAGTACTTGAATTCTGATCACATGACCGTAGGTATGTGATGATCATAAGTGCGAGGACTGGTTTTAAGTCACATTTTTCAGTGCTGTTGTGATTTGGAACAGTCCCTAAATAAGTGGTTGTTAAGTTGAGGACTACTTGTAAAAGATCTGAGCTGGAGCACACGTTAAGCCTCTCCTTTTCATGCCTGGGTCACAAGCCTCAAGCAAACCCAGATTAAGAGAAGATCCAGTCAGTCCTCTGAAATTTGCACTGCCAGCTTGGAAGTCCTCTAGGGACCCAGCCAGCTAAATCCCAGGATCTTTTTCGAGGTCCCTTAGAAAAGCGTTGCAAAGAATATTTTTTCCTTTCCTGGATCCTGAATAAACAGTTTTAGCAATCAGAAGACTGGAACTGGTGCTGCTGCCTTTAAAGCTCAGGAGATAGTTGGCATGAAACCTGAAAGACGTTGATCCTTGAATCTGGGAAAGCAATACCAATTTTGCAAAGTGGCTTTTGCACGCACCCCAAATGCCAACCACAAATCTAAAGTGAAAGGCCTTTATTAAGTGGGTCAAGTCTTTATATAGCATGCAGAAATGATATTCAACAGTCCTTGATGTACAACCACATTTGAGCCCAAAATTTCTGTTACTAAGCAAGAGTTGTTAAATGAGTTTTGCCCCATTTTACCTTTCTTGCCACAGTTGTTAAGTGAATCACTGTAGCTCTTCAATAAGTAACATGGTTGTTAAGTGACTTTGCTTGTCAGAAGGTCGGCATCACACAACCCCGGGACACTGCAACTGTCATAAACACATGCCAAGCCTACAAACCTAAGATCACCTGGTGGTCTCCCATCCAAGTACTCTGGGAACATCAGACAAGGCCAGCCTGCTGCTGCCTCTCACAGAGAAGACAGAGAAGCATTCTTCCTGGATACCCTTGACTTCCCATTCCAGGCTTTACGAGTGGTGTTCCATCCATATGCCGCAGAGCTCTATACCAAATAAACAAGTTTAAAGCTGTGGGTTGGCTGCGGCAGGGGGCAGGGGGCTGGGAGAGAAGTGGGTGTGGCCATGGGTCAGTGCCTAATAGTCCTAGACACCCCCGCTTCTTTCAGAAAAGGCTCCTTCTTACACTTCTCTCAGAACACCTCTCTTATGCTACATCTTTCCTTCAAACCCCTTCTGAACCTGTATTTCTTGAACAAAGCTTTTGACACAAACCCTTCTACCATTTTATGATGAACTCAGCTCACTGGTGCTTTTAAAGTTTGTGAACACTTTTGAACGTTCAGTATTTCTGCATAAATATGACCTAAAACCTGATCTGTTCTCCACACAAGTCCTAAAATTAGATAAACAGAATCCAATTAAATGAATCAAAAACATTTGATGAAAAATATCCAAAGCTACATATTTGAGTGTGTGTGAAAGTATGCAAACATTTGTTTTCAATAACTGGTGTGCCGCCCTTGGGCAGCAATAACTGCAAATAAATGTTTCCATTAACTGTTGATCAGTCCTGCAATGAGCCTGGAGGAATTTTAGCCCATTCCTCCTTACAGAACAAGCTTCAACTCAGGGATGTTGGTGGGCTTTCCTTGCATGAATTGCCCTGTTCAAATCCTTACACACAATTTCTATAGGATCAAGACCAGGACTTAAACTTGGCAATTCCAAAACATTAAATTTCTTCTACTTCAACCATTCTTTGGTCATACAACTTGTGTATTTTGGGTCTTTGTTTTGCTGCATGACCCAATTCCTTCAACAATGGTCAGCTGTCCTAATCTACAGGAAGCAAAGGAAGTCCAAACCATGATACTGCCCGCAACATGTTTCAAAGATGGGATAAGCTTCTTATACTGGAATGCAGGGGTTATCTTTTGCCAAACATACCAGTTTTTATTCAAGCAAAAAAGGTTTATTTTGGTTTCATTTGTGCACAGAACATTCTTACAATAGCCTTCAAGGCTTATCTAGATGGCCTTTTACAAACCGTAGATAGGGAGCCATATTCTTTTTGGAGAGCAGTGGCTTTCTCTTGCAAACCTACGCCACACAGCATTGTTGTTCAGTGTTCTCCTGATGGTGGTCTCACAAACAGTGACATTCACCTATGCAAGAAAGGCCTTTAGTTCCTTAGTCATTACCCCTGGGGTTATCTGAGACCTCCCGAAGTATTACAAACTTTGCTCTTGGTGTGAACTTGTTTCATCGACCTCTCCTGGGGAGAATAACAAAAGTGTACAAATGAAGACAATTCAATACTATCTGCCTGACAGTGGAGTAGTGAAGTCCAAACTCTCTGAAAATAGTTTTGCAACGTTTTCCTGTCTACTGCGTATCAACAACTGTTGTTCAGAGGTTCTCAGAAATTTTCTTTGTTTGAGCCATGACATGCCTATTTTGAAGATCAGGCTTTGATAGCAAATACCCATAATTCTGTTCCTTAAATAAGTCAGGACCTCCCACACTCACACCTGACTGTCACCCCATAGATTGAAACACTTGACTCTAATTTCCCCTCCAAATGAACTGATAATTCTAAAGGTTCATATACTTCTGCCACACACAGATATGTAGCTTTGGATCATTTTCCTCAATAAACAGGCATACTGTTCTTGACTCATTTGTTTAATTGGGTTTTCTTTATCTAATTTTAGGACTTGTATGGAGAACAGATCATAGAAGAGAATATTTGTAGCTCAGTATTGAACTGCGGGGTCCTTGATGCTCTCTGACCTTGGTGGTTTTTTTGCAGACGTTTCATTACCAAACTAGCTAACATCATCAGTGCTAAACAGAAACGACTACAAGAAAAACACCAAGGTCGGAGACCACCAAGAACCCCACAGAGCAGATCAAGTTTTAGGTCATATTTATGCAGAAATATTGAAAATTCAAAGTGGTTCACAAACTGTTAAGCACCACTGCACATGAAATGAAAAGCAGCTGATATATATTTTCTCTATCCCAACATCCATTTCCCATTTTTTTCTACTGCTGTTGTCCTTCACTGAAGTTCAGACTGTAAACTTCGTGCAACATGGATCCATCCTATTATACTTCATAGCAGATGGGATTCTCAAGTTCTGTAAGACTGTAAAGCTTCTGAACTATTCCTGGAAAACAATGCCCCCAGATGTTAGTGGCACTCATGCAGATGCAGATCAACTTCATTTACTGAACCATGTCTTGCTCACCAGCACAAGCAACTTTAAACGCCAGCAGACGGTTCTCTGCAACCTCTCATTATTCATGCCCATATGAACTTTGCAACAGTTCACAACTCAACAGAGATATGGTCTTTGCGGCAATGTTGCTGAAAAATTAAGAGCAGGTGCTTAACATGGAAGCATTTGGGCCACTAAGCATTCTACTGCTGAAGCAGCAGGCAAGCTTACCTGCTACCTCGCCGCTGTGGTGGCATACTTGTATTCCAAAGCCACCTGGCTCGCTCCATTTCCTCATACCTAGCATGGAGAGTGGCAAACGCTGCATCAGATATATTCTCTATCTGGAAAAGCAATTAAAGGAGGTTAGCGCTGGAATAGTCACTGAAGTTTTGCTGACTTTGCTCAACAACCACAATCCCAGCTTACCCCATTGAGTGGCCCCCAACCTTTTTTGAACCAGGGACGGGTTTTACGATTATTTATTCTTCCACGGACCGGTACCTTCTACTACTAGTCCTTAAAGCAGCGCGGAGCTGCTTTAGCCGGGCTTCTCTCTCCTTTCTCAGTCTCTCTCACCTTCCTCAGTGACCTGTTGCCCTTCTTCTTTCCAGCCTCGGGCAAAAAAAAAAAAAAGACTTGACACAGCCGGCTAGAAAGCACGCCCAAATTCCTCGCAGCTTCCCACCTCCGCCTGCGAGGAAGTGGGCGGCAGGGGGGCGAGGGGTGCAAGCGTGGGCTGGGAAGCGGGACTGGTCAGGGAATGACCTTCCCTGGGAAAGTTGGAGGTGCCGCCACCGCAGCTGCTTCTTTGCGCTCTGGCGACGGACGCCGTGGCGCTCCTTCAGCACCTGTGCTCAATCTGTTCCTCCTGGTCGTGGTGCAGCAGCAACAGCAACAGCTTTATCTGCGCGTGTGCGTGTGCATGTTTGACGGGGGAGAAGGAGGAGAGGAAAAGGGAGACTAGCGCTGGGGCATACAATAGTGCTCTTTTCTCCCTCTCTCCCCCTCGCGGCACCCAAGCTTTGCGGCCCGGTAAAAAATGATCCACGGACCGGTACCGGACCGGGGACCGGTGGTTGGGGACCCCTGGGTTAAATGACTGTGCAGAGGTGCACTTGTCAGCAGCTGCATGGAAATGGAAAGTAAACAGTTGGGCAGGGGGAAGGCCCAAGTTTTCTGGGGGAGTGGTGGGATGGGGAGATGGTACAAACCTTTTAGGCATGGTGAGGTAGGGTGAAGGTCCAAGCCTTCCAGAAGTTTTGAGCGGGAAGGCCCATGCATCAGTGGACCTTGGCAGCCAATGTCTCATTGTCTTGGGGGGACTGGCAGCACTCCTGTGGTTGTAACTGCAGATTTGCTGTCAAGTGCTTGAATTTTTGTCATGACTGCAGGGGTGCTACAATGGGCGGACCTTTGAGGTCGTAGGTTCCTTCATTCAGCACCACTGGAGTTTTGCACAGTTGTTGAATGAACAGGCATTAAGTCAAGGACTCCGTGTATTACACAGATGAGCTTGCAATTCCATCTTTGCCCTGGAGAGATAGCTTACAACCCACCCCACCCCACCCCACCCCGAAAAAAATAAGGACTGTGTAATACTTTGGATTCCACCCCACAGGAGTGCTTTGCAGCATGCATGGACATGTGTCTGCAACTACCTTCAAGCAACTTTGTGATCACAAAAAAAGACACCGCTGCTGTAAAGAATTGCAAACAGGAGCCAATTTTGTCCCCCCACATACTCTGAAGCAGGGGGGACTTTTTTCCCCTTTGCTAAACCAGACATGGGCATGGCCAGTGCGTGACACATCCGGGACCACGGGCCACGAGTTTGACAGCCTTGCTCTAAATCATCTTTTTGGAATTTGCAAGTCTTTAAAGGAAGTGTTTCAGTGTGTGTCCCCTATGAATAACTATCTCAATTTGAGTACCAAAAGGTAACAAAATTGAGATTTTAGACTTCAATTCTCTATCAGCAGAAGAAAATGATAAAAATTCAATTTGGCTACAACTAAACTACTAAGAGAACTCAAGAAGTTATTTTATACATTTTTGGTTCAAATATATTTCCATGCAATTACAGCAGCCTTCTCAAACCTGGCACCCTCTGACTATGTGGATTTTTAACTCCCACGTATCTCAGTGACAGCCAGCTGAGAATTGGTATGATTTCCTGAGGAAGGTTTAATTTCCTAAGATGTGGATAATACTGAGCTTTCATGATAGCCGCATCAGAATCCTGTTCAGAGGAGGAGCTGGAACCAAGACCATCTGATGGGGATGGCATGTCTCCCGAGGAATGTCTGTAGAACCTGGGGTCTGAGGATGACAGCCCCAGGCCCATCCAGCATTGGGGAAGTGGTCAACCAGACAGGGAGATGCCGGCCCAAAAGCAGATGGTGATGAAAGTCAATGGTGATGAAAGGCAACAGATCCCCTCTGCTGTCTCTGCTGTCACAGCTGTCTTGTGCACCCAATCTGCAGACAGGGAGAGGAGAGCAAAGGGAAGCACAGAGGTGGGGTCTACAAGGCTGTTTAGGAGGAAGCAGCCCTGCCCCTCCTCACAAGGAACACCTGGCTTGGGGTGATTTAGCCAGCTGTAGGGGGAAGGTGCATTTGTTGGAAACAACTGTTTGCTTCAGCATGCACTTCCCCAGCCCTCGTAAACCCTGCTTCGTGGACTTTGGATTGTGTTTCAGCCTTGTGGATTTTGGACCTTGTTTTGTGGACTCTGAACCTTGTTTGTGGACTTTGGACTTCCTCCTTGCCTTGTGGATCAGCTCTGGTGACAGTTGGACCTAGTTTGCGGGACTGGGTTGCACTGTCTGTGGGTGACTGCCTTCAGGGAATATTGGGGTGAAGCTTTACTGTCACTGTTGGAGGATGTCTGTCGTGGTATAGCAGTGCAATAAACAGACCTTATTGGTACCTGCACCTGCCAGTCTGACCTGGGTTGAACAGCTTCTGATGGCATGTTCACATGAAACTGTCAAATAATAATAAATATTCATAATAATAATCTAATGCATGGACAACTTTGTCATGATCATTCTGCCATCATATAAACAACACAATCACTTTTTTCCAGGGAAAAACTGTAACTGTTTTGAGAGTGGCTACTTCAGTTGTAGTCTGAATTCATTTTTTCTTCTTCCATTCAATTGTGTTGCGAGACTACCTGGACAAGTCCCTGCAAGTCCCTTGGCAAGATTTTTCAGAAGTGGTTTGCCATTGCCTCCTTCCTAAGGCTGAGAGAAAATGACTGTGGCCCAAGATCACCCAACTGGCTTTGTGCCCAAGGTGGGACTAAAACTCGCTGTCACCTATTTTCTAGCCTGATGCCTTATCCACTACACCAAACTGGCTCTCTGAATTCCAGTTACCCTCTAAGCAATGCTGGAACTATGGTTTCCTCAACAGAGAAGACCAATTTAAATTATATGATAGCATAAAAAGGCCAACTCAGATCAGCTTCTGATAATCTGATACTGGAGCACATGACAGGCTTTTCAGTGTAAGAGGAGAGCAGAAACTCCTCCACATGAAAATGCTCTGGCTACTTTCTTTCTTTCTTTTTTTAAAGAAAACTTTATTAGAGATTAAAAAAGAAAAACACTATGTACAATACATTGAATACAACCTTACATTGTAGACAAAATCTATATATACAAATCATAATAATAAACATATAAAACATAAAACATATGCTTCTAATCAACTAAGACGGTGTGCTTTTTTCTTGGTAATAATTTTACTACTATTCGTTTCTTATTTGGTAAACATTCTTAATTTAACTATTCCATTCATCAAAAACATATCTTTTAATTTCCTGGGTTTTAGTCTTTAATCCACTTATACCATTTATCCCAAGCTGTAAGTCTAATTTTTTTCCAATATTTTTTACTTTTTGGGCAGAGCCACCAAGTATGGAAGAAGGTGCCCCTCGTTTGCTTGCATTTCCAACACATCGGACTCATGTTTGGATAAATGTTAGCTAACCTTGAGAGTGAGAGATACCACCAGTAACACATTTTATATTGATTTTCTTTATAGATCACCAATTTTGTTATTTTGTAATTTTGATTCCAAATTTTTTCCCAATCTTCCAAATTAATATTGTGCCCTACATTCCTTGCCCATGTGATCAATGGGCCTTTAACTATTTCTTCCGCCATTTCATATTCTAACAGGTAGTTATACATTTTTGAGATTAATTTTTCATCTGTTCCCTCTAATATTTTATCTAATTGATTCGGTTTTATCTCAATCCCAAACTCTTCCATGTCTTTTTTATATCTTGCCTTGAGTTGTAAATATGGCCACCACTCTATTTTCATCCCTTGCTCTCTAATTTCTTGATTCGTCATTAATCATCCTTGGGAATTTAGTACATCATAATACATAATTTTTCTTCCAGTTTCTAGTGCGTTGGGGTGGATCAATGCCTCCATGACGGAAACCCATCCTGGGCTCTTCATATGTTTGTGTTTAATTTCTTTCCACACCTTTAATAATGAACCTAATTATATGCCTATTAAAATGTGTGTAACTTATTTCCCAGGTTCCACATGAAGGCATGCCACCCTGCTTCCAAATCATGCCCTTCTAAAATTAAAACTCTTTTGTTTCTCAAATTGGCCCAATCCTTAATCCATGTTAAAATTGCTACTTTATAATATAGTTCCCAGACAGGGAGCCCAAATCCACCTCTGTATCTATTATCTTGTAAGGAGCTTAATTTTATTCTAGGTTTTTCCTCTGACCAAATAAATTTTGTAGTCATTTTATTTAATTAGTTAATTATTTTTTATCTAATTTAATTGGAATATTTTGAAAGAGGAATAATATTCTTGGCAAGATGTTCATCTTAATAGTCACTATTCTTCTTAACATTGATAATTGCAATTTCCCCCATTTTTCAAAATCTTTTTTTATTTCTCATACAAATTTTATGTAATTATCTTCTTTTATTGTTGAACATCTTGCCATGAGCCAAATTCCTAAATATTTAATTCTTTTTACAATTTGTAAGCCCATTACCTCTTCTAATTTCTTTTTTTTGTTTCTCTGTTAGCTTTTTTTGTTATCATTTTAGTTTTATCCTTTTTAATTGATAACCCTGCCACCTCTCCATATCTCTCTATCTCTTTAATTAATTTTGGTCCTGGGACTTCCGGGTTAAGCCCTCCTTGTTGACGGACCGGGGACTGCGACTGTCTGCAGCTTCGGTCCATGCTCTCTCGTTGGAGAGCCCCAATCATTGTGATTAGGGGCTGAAGCTGCCTCGGAGGGGCGGTGGAGTAAGGGGAAGCTGTCAGCCAGGTTGAGGGGAGCTGCATCTCCCCTCCCTGGTCTTGGCAATTTTTCCCCTTGAAAAATTGGTGGTGGTCTAAAATGGCCACCCTGAAGAGGAGGACTTAGCTGGACTAAGATCTGTGCAGGAGAGAAGAAAGGTGGACAACATAAGAACTGGGACAACTTGGTGCAACAATTAATTAAAAGGTACCCCAGGACAGATATTTTAAGAATTTTTATGAAAGAATAAGAAAGCGGCGGATTTATAAAGGGAAAGGAAAAAAAATGAAAATATTTTTGACAGCTGAGTGGGGCTTCGAACCGGGATAGGAAGAAGCTGGAACAAGATATTCAAACAAATTGAATTAAAATACATTGGCAACAAACAGGCACAATTTAAAGCTGGACTTAGGAGTTTTCAAAAAGAAGGGGGCAAATATTTAAATTGAAGATTTGACTGGTTTGGAATACCGAGGCTTGGAAAGCCCTGAACAATAAAATGGGGGGGGAAAGGTGAGGACATAGTATAACAGAGAGTGCCATCTGGTGGACAAAAATTTAAGCTGAAAAAGGGAACGTTCCTATTTCTCTATGAATCTGATTTGATACAATGAAAAGGAAATATTGAAACAATATAACAAGTACCCCAAAAAGTGAAAATTGAATTAGAATAAAAGAAAACATATGGATTGTTGGATTGATTGGTGATTTTGCTATAAACCCAGTTCTGGAATAGTTGGCAATCTAGAAAGTTTGAAGAAGAAAAAAGAAACAGAGAAGCTGATTTGTGGATTTTAATGACCATAAGATATAAGATTGCGCAACCATGGTATCTCTGTGGGATCTAAAAATGGAACTTAAAAACTTGAAAGAACTACTACATGCAAGAGGTGAATCACTTGCCTCTGAGTTAAAAGCTATGGAAATGGCGATTGAAGAATATGAAGAAAAAACCTTAGAGAAGGAGGAGTTAGTTCAAGAAGAAGCAATCTTAAATAGACAATCAACACAAAGAACACCACAAAGAAGAGGAAAAAGAAGGGGGGTTAAAAATGGGAGATTCAAAAAAGTAACTAAAATGGGGAATACTTGTAAAAATCTGAAAGATAGAAAGAAACAGCAGAAAAGTAAAAGGGGGAAGGAAAATATATATAGAGAGAGGGATATAAATCAGAGGGAGAAAAGATTTGGAAAAATAAAAGGGAAGAGAGGTAATGAGGAACAGGAACAGGAAAGAAAGAAATATGGGAATTGTAAAATAAAGGAAAAAATTTCTTTACCTTGAATACATAGGGATAATAGTTAATGAATTAAGAAAGGGGATTCCGCATTGATATGAGGGGTAATAATAATGTACTTTGTGATTATAAATTATAGAATATAGTCTATTGAGAGGAGGGAGGGACACTGATATCTTTTTAGAAGATGAATGTATGTTCTTATTTTTATTGTTACAAGAAAGGTTAATGTTTATTATACATATTGAAATGATTGAAATGAATCGTGAGGATGTTTAAAAATGAGATTAATATCAGGGACCAGGAATAGCAAAATGGATTAATTGTTTCTTTCACTTCTATTTTTTTTTGTTTGATATCATAAATAAAATTTTATGGAAGTAAAGGGAGAAAATACACTGGGGAATCTGACTGAAAAGTACAATGTAAAGTAGTTTATTTTTCTAGGGAATTATTACTATAACTAAGTAAAATATATGTTTAATTGGGAATTATAGATGAGGCAATTAAGGCATATTTAAACCACTAAGGTGACACCCCCAAACTAGTAAAAGGGGAGGGGAAATTTATGTTTTGTTTTATGTAAAAAAGCTAGTATTAATTTAGACTGTATGAAAAGAATATGCAATGGAATTGCAAATTTGACAAGATAAAAGAATTAAAAGGGATTAAATATGAAGATATGGGAACTATTTGTAAGGCATCCAGAAAGTATCCATGATATCAATCACTCCGAGACATTTTCTCTCCAATTGATTTATTTAGAAACAGATCTGGCATGTCAAAGGCAATTTCCCAAAGTGAAAATTTTTCATGCGTTACACAGAATCCACCTTCACTCCTCCTACTTCTATCTACACTTCATAAATCACAAGAACCAATTAACTGCCACTGGAATTTCCTAATACTCCATACAGAATAACTTTGAACTTTTCAACTCCTCCAACTCTCTTTAAAAAAATGTGGCAGGCTTCCGGTTTGCAAGGCTTTGATACTGCGCAATCCCTGCTGCGCTCGCCGCCAAGGTTCCCCCAATCCGTTTGGATCTGGGGGATATAGCTGCCCTGTAGAGGCAGCAGACAGGGGGGATCCGGATAGGGGTTTGGGGGTGTCGCAGACCCCCTCCCCAGCCGGCAAACCCCCCTTTTCCCAAGGCGGAGGAGCGGCGGTCTGTAATGGCCGCCACGAAGAAACCTACAGCCGGACAAGATTGTGCAGGAGGGAGAAAGTTGGAAGAGCTGTGAAAGTTGTTTTTGACCGGGACAGAGCAAAGCCTTGGAATTTTGAAAGTTGCTAAAAATACATTGTTTCCAGAGAGAGTTACAAGCAGCGAATGGAACTCTAAAAGGGAAAGTTTTTTTTTTTTCTTTTCACTCTCCTTCCTAATGTGACAGAGGATGGAACCATAAAAGAAATCGGAAAACCTGCATTGGAGGTATTTAAATGCTGAAGGGATAAGGATTTCTGAACATTTTTTTAAAAAAGAGAGATAATCTTTTTTGCTGTGAGTGGGAAGGGAGAGGAAAAAAAAACTGGAGCAGAATTTGAAAATAAGGAGAAGATTGCCTAGAACTCTAAAGAGTTATTAAATATTAATAAGACTTCTAAAAGATATATCTTAAATGGAACTTTGTGATTAAACTTTAACCCCAGAAAGAGAAAGTGAAGAAGGAGAAAGTATTTAAAAGAAACAGCTTGTTTGGATTGTTTGGTGACTTTGGAACTTCTGAGAATTACCTCTGATTAAAGCTTTTGGGTGGTGGTTTGGAAAAACTTTTTCTCTTTATAATGGCGTCACTTGTGGATGGACTGAAACTTGTATATCAAAAATATGAAAAAGAAAAGCAAGAAGGGAAGGATTCTTTGGGCACTCTCTTTCAGTTTTTAGAAATGGCGGTTTGTACTTATGTAAAGCTGAATGCACAACAGGATGACTGGGACAAAGAAGAAGCCATCTTTGATGAACAAGTGACTTTGGCTGGGGAAGGAAAGAAGAAAGAGAAAAGGGAAAAGAAGACTTTAAGACTTGGAAAAATAACCAAAAAAGAGAAGAATAAGATGAAAAGGGGATACTATGTTGGAAAACAACAGAAAGGAGGAAAGCAGAATAAAAGGGAGGTGGAGAGACAAAGGGGTAAAGAGGATGAGGAGAAGAATAAGCAAGGGAGGAAGAAAGGGATGAGAAGCCTCAATGGTGGGGAGCAAGATGCAAAGAAACAAAAGTTTTTTAGAGATAATGGGTAAAATTTATTGAAAAAGGGATTCTGGAAAGGTACACAAGATTGTATTACTGTATTTTCATATTTGTACTTAGAAATAATTATAGAAAATTGGAAATAATATGCAATTTAAAATGTGATGATATATTTAGTATAACTTAGTGAAATTTTTGTCAAGAAAAGGGGAACACTTTAATGAAACAATGACTTAAGATATGTGATATGGAGGGGAAATAATCATGGAAAGCATAAGTGTTCCCATAAAGGCATGATATTTAACTGAAATGGGTAAAATGTTTAAGATTGTTAATATTAATGATTAGACTATGTTGTTCTAGTGGAATTTTTTTTGAAATGAGAGATTTGGAGTAGGAGAAGGGGGAACAGCCTAATGAAATAACGATTCAAAATATGTGATGTGGGGGGGGGGGGAAATAATCTTGGAAAGTAGGTGCTCCCATAAAAGTATGTGATTTAATTGAAAAGTAATGTGCTAAGTGTTTAAGATATAAATGAACATTAATATTAATGAATAGATTTGTACTGGTATTGATAATATTGTATAATTTTAGAATGTACCAAACAGAATCCCAATGTAAGCTATGTATTCTATATTAAATATCATAAATGTAGGGGAAAGAGATAAAGGCGTCATACTCCAATTAGTGTACAGGAGAAGTTTTCTTTAAAGAAGAAAGATAAATGGATAGCTGGAAGTAGAACAGACAAAGAATAATATTATGATTCGAATTGAGATGAGATAAATAAATAAAATAAAATTAAGAAAATTTAAAAGAGAGGAGAAGCTATATAGAAAATTGAAAATGCTAATAAGATATGGAATGGTATATAAAATGAATATGAATTTGAATTTGTGTCTGTACGAAGAGTTTTAACCCGGGACTAAGCAACCTTCAGAAAAGAGGTTTTTTATGTTTCTATGTTTTGTGTTTTTGTATGTCTTTAAAAATTAATACAATTTGTTTAAAAAAAAATGTGGCAGATGAATTTCAAAGCAGATACTATTAGTGATTTAAATGAGAAAAGAGTACTTTGGAAAAGACTACGCTTAAAAGAAACGTTAATGCTTAAGAAATACATTTGAAATAAATTGAAATGAACTGAGAAGATGTTTAGAATGAAAGTAATATTAATGAATAGGATTAATTTGTTTGTTCTTTTTCTTATGTAAAAGTTGAAATGGAGAAGTAAAAATAGAATTAAGTTAAAAATGGACAAGACAGGATGTTGAATGTAAATATTAATATATAATTACTGTCATATTCGCATGTAAAAGTGGTGACTCAGAATTATGTTGTAAACTGAAAAGAGCTCTTTTTTATGTTGTTTTGAAAAAACTGAATAAAACTTGTTTAAAAAAAATTAATTTTGGTCCTGATTTTATTGGTTCTTCTATGAAGAACACCAGGTCGTCTGCAAATGCTTGGGCCTTGTATTCTTCATTTTTAATTCTTAATCCTTTTATCTCCATATTCTGTCTAATTTTTCTCAACAAAATTTCCAAAGTGGTGATAAAGAGCAGAGGTGAAAGTGGACATCCCTGCCTGACTCCTTTTTCTATTTCAAATGAATTAGTCATTTCTCCATTAATTATAACCTGGGCTTGTTGGCTTGAATATATTGATTCTAACATTTTTTCAAATTTATCCCCGAATTTCATTTCCTTTACTTGTTGCCTCATACAGGTGAAACTTGAAAAATTAGAATATAGTGCAAAAGTTCATTTATTTCAGTAATGTAACTTAAAAGGTGAAACTAATATATGAGATAGACTCATTACATGCAAAGCAAGATAGTTCAAGCCGTGATTTGTCATAACTGTGATGATTATGACTTACAGCTCATGAAAATCCCAAATACACAATCTCAGAAAATTAGAATATTACATGCAATCAATAAAACAAGGATTGTACATAGAACAATATCAGACCTCTGAAAAGTATAAGCATGCATATGTACTCAGTACTTGGTTTGGGCCCCTTTTGCAGCAATTACTGCCTCAATGCGGTGTGGCATGGAAGTTATCAGCCTGTGGCACTGCTGAGGTGTTATGGAAGACCAGGATGCTTCAATAGCGGCCTTCAGCTCTTCTGCATTGTTCGGTCTCATGTCTCTCATCTTTCTCTTGGCAATGCCCAATAGATTCTCTATGGGGTTCAGGTCAGGCAAGTTTGCTGGCCAATCAAGCACAGTAATCCTACGGTCATTGAACCAGGTTTTGGTGCTTTTGGCAGTGCGGGCAGGTGCCAAGTCCTGCTGGAAAATGAAGTCAGCATCCCCATAAAGCTCCTCTGCGGAAGGAAGCACGAAGTGCTCCAAAATCTCCTGGTAGATGGCTGCATTGACCCTGGACTTAATGAAGCACAGTGGACCAACACCAGCAGATGATATGGCTCCCCAAATCAACACAGACTGTGGAAACTTCACACTGGACTTCAAGTATCTTGCAGTGTGTGCCTCTCCATTCTTCCTCCAGACTCTGGGTCCTTGGTTTCCAAATGAGATGCAAAAGTTGCTCTCATTATAAAAGAGGACTTTGGACCACTGAACAACAGACCAGGTCTGTTTTTCTTTAGCCCAGGTAAGACGCTTCTGACGTTGTTTGTTGTTCAGGAGCGGCTTGACAAGAGGAATAAGACATTTGAAGCCCATGTCCAGGATCCGTCTGTGTGTGGTGGCGCTTGATGGACTGACTCCAGCCTCAGTCCACTTCTTGTGAAAGTCCCCAACACGTTTGAATGGCCTTTTCCTGACAATCCTCTCCAGGCTGCGGTCATCCCTGCTGCTTGTGCACCTTTTTCTTCCACACTTTTCCCTTCCACATAACTTTCTATTAATGTGCTTTGATACAGCACTTTGGGAACATCCAACTTCTTTTGCAATTACCTTTTGAGGCTTTCCCTCCTTATGGAGGGTGTCAATGATGGTTTTCTGCACAACTGTCAGGTCAGCAGTCTTTCCCATGATTGTGATTCCTACTGAACCAGACTGAGAGACCATTTAAAGCCTCAGGAACCCTTTGCAGGTGTTATGGCTTAATTAGCTGATTAGAGTGGGACTCTTTGAGCCTAGCATATTGAACCTTTTCACAATATTCTAATTTTCTGAGATTGTGGATTTGGGGTTTTCATGAGCTGTAAGTCATAATCATCACAGTTATGACAAATCATGGCTTGAACTATCTTGCTTTGCATGTAATGAGTCTATTAGTTTCACCTTTTAAGTTACATTACTGAAATAAATGAACTTTTGCACGATATTCTAATTTTTTGAGTTTCACCTGTATGTTCCAATATATCTTTATTAACAATTATACTTTACTAAGAAGTACAAATAAACAGTATCTTTAGAGTCTAATCAATATATAATTATATAAACCTAAATGTTTAAGGTTTTTTATCACAAGATGCCGCTAACTATCAGATGTTACAAAAGTAAGAAAAAAAAGAAGAAAAGAAAAGAAAAAATCAACCACAATGTTCTTATATGTATTACTGTATAATCACAGATAACAATTCATTTTAGGTTTGAAAGTTCCAAACAGATTGCTTAAGTCTTACTGTAATATTGGTGGCTATAGACTTAAAGAGTTAATTTTTACTTTCCACCTTCAAAATGTCTGACTCTCCAAATTCTGCACTGTCACACTCAATCTCCTTCTTCTTTAGCCTTTATATCTGCTTCTTTGTATCTTTTGTTGTTACAATGTTCAAGGAAACTCAAGGAAACTCCACTTCTCTGTTTCATTCAGTTCACTTTCACCTTTCCTTTCAAATCACAGTCATTCTATTACTTTCCCTTCTTCTTTGTTTTTTTCTTCTCTGCTGCTGGCAACACTATTCGCCCTCTCCCTTTTCCGCTCACCTCGCTATTAGCTCTGTCCGTGTCCCGCTTAGAGCTTTCTCCTTCACTGTCTCTCTCTGGGCTCGCTCTTTCTTCAGCACTTTCCACCAAATCAAACACCTCCGCTCTTACTGCTTTTAGCGCACTGTTCTCTCTCTTCACCTCCCTTTTATATCTTGTGAGACGTCAGGTCTCCAGGTCAGCCATTGACAGCCGAACTTTAGCTCCGGCTTTGAGGGCTCCTCCGTTCGCGTCGCTGAGGATCGCACCTTCCCACTGTAGCTCTGAAAGTTCTCCTCTTCCTCACCAATTCCCCCAGGAATGATTTTCGCCTCGGACAGCCACCGGACCGCTGAATTTCAGCAACGAGGAGCAGAGTGCTGTCATCCCGTGCTGCTTCGAACCCACGTCACACCAGAAGTCAAAAACTCTCTGGCTACTTTCATGCCATCTTGATCTAGAGAAGGGGTGTCAAACTGGTGGCTCATGGGCCGGATGCATCACACACAGGCCACGCCCACCCCAGCTCCATGAAGGGAAAAAAACATCATGAAACATCATGTGATGGCAATATGACACTGTGAGTTTGACACCCATGATCTAGAGCACAACTTTCCACAGAGTCAGAGAGAAGAACAGATCATAACACAACTCTTACAAATAATCTTCTACTCATATGATTCCTATTTGTTGAAACATGGAGGGTCTCTTTGCTCTCTAATCTAATAAGTAGGACTCTCCAATGGGCAATGCTAACCTAGCCTTACAGATACCAAGGTTCCAAAAACTGGTTCTGTCAATCTTCCTCATTAGCCACTCATTAGCTCAGTAGCAGGCTGAAAACTCTTTCAGGGATAACTGATGCAGCAATTTTGTAAGTTTGCTTTTAAACTGTAGTAGAAAAAATACCTGTGAAAGAGGGCGGGCAAGGAAAAAGAAAACAGATCTCTTCCCTGCTTAGCTCAAGAATCATTGGTCCATGATGATCTCAACTTGTTTGAGTTTGTATAAAGCAAAACAAATGTCCCCTAAATTGACTGATCCATCAGTCCTGGAGAATATAAATATGCTGCAGAGCTCTATACCAAATAAACAAGTTTAAAGCTGTGGGTTGGCTGCGGCAGGGGGCAGGGGGCTGGGAGAGAAGTGGGTGTGGCCATGGGTCAGTGCCTAATAGTCCTAGACACCCCCGCTTCTTTCAGAAAAGGCTCCTTCTTACACTTCTCTCAGAACACCTCTCTTATGCTACATCTTTCCTTCAAACCCCTTCTGAACCTGTATTTCTTGAACAAAGCTTTTGACACAAACCCTTCTACCATTTTATGATGAACTCAACTCACTGGTGCTTTTAAAGTTTGTGAACACTTTTGAACGTTCAGTATTTCTGCATAAATATGACCTAAAACCTGATCTGTTCTCCACACAAGTCCTAAAATTAGATAAACAGAATCCAATTAAATGAATCAAAAACATTTGATGAAAAATATCCAAAGCTACATATTTGAGTGTGTGTGAAAGTATGCAAACATTTGTTTTCAATAACTGGTGTGCCGCCCTTGGGCAGCA
The DNA here is from genome assembly GCF_900518735.1 of Pseudonaja textilis. Next base: position 40,645 of record NW_020769567.1, read on the forward strand.
AAAACTGCAAATAAATGTTTCCATTAACTGTTGATCAGTCCTGCAATGAGCTTGGAGGAATTTTAGCCCATTCCTCCTTACAGAACAAGCTTCAACTCAGGGATGTTGGTGGGCTTTCCTTGCATGAATTGCCCTGTTCAAATCCTTACACACAATTTCTATAGGATCAAGACCAGGACTTAAACTTGGCAATTCCAAAACATTAAATTTCTTCTACTTCAACCATTCTTTGGTCATACAACTTGTGTATTTTGGGTCTTTGTCTTGCTGCATGATCCAGTTCCTTCAACAATGGTCAGCTGTCCTAATCTACAGGCAGCAAAGGAAGTCCAAACCATGATACTGCCCGCAACATGTTTCAAAGATGGGATAAGCTTCTTATACTGGAATGCAGGGGTTATCTTTTGCCAAACATACCAGTTTTTATTCAAGCAAAAAAGGTTTATTTTGGTTTCATTTGTGCATTTCTACACCAAATAAACAAGATTACCATTTCTAAGTGTGAGGCAGCCTCCCACCTTGAGATAGTTATTGTGGGGTACTTAGGTGTTGCCTAGAAACCTACTAATACCTGTAAAATGGTGTAGCAGAGAATGAGAGATTTTAATTTAAAAGCATGATGAGATGTAATACTAATTTGACAAGATGTTTTATTCTTAGTGCATAACAAGCAACAGCTTGTTGCCTTCTGCTGCATTGAAGGTTAAACCCCCCCTCCCCAAAAAACCCCCCACAACTGTGGCCTTACTAGAAAGTCAAGCACATCATGATGCTAAGTAATCCTACTTTTGCAACTTATAGTATGCCTGACTGCATGCCTCAGCCCACATAACTCTCTTCTGATAGTACTTTTCAAGAACACAGTCACACTTTCTCCAAGCTAAATATTACAAAATCCCAGGGTCTTTCTCTGCCCTGCCCTCCCCATTTGTCAAGCATTATTTGCTGGGAAACCTGGACCTGAATGCTGCTTCAGATATTGGGGATTTAAGATGATTTTTTGGCGTGACCTTTGGGACTTTTGGGGGGGCTGTTGTATAGTGGCAAGCTGTAGATCCCCAAATAGCTCACCAGATTCCAAAGAAATGGTTATTACTTTCCACTGCATTACTTTTAATAGAGAATTAATTTTTGGTACACTCTTGACATAGCTGAAAAAGCCCCTGCTCTGTGAGCTGCACTGGTTGTCAGTGAGTTTCCAGGCACAATTCAAGGTGCAGATATTTCTCAAGTTACAATGGTAAATGGGACCAGAATTTCCATCACTAAGCAATGTGGTCATTAGGTGAAACATCACATAACCCACACCAGCTAGTGATGGCAACCCTAGCACCAGGGGTGGGATTCTACTGGTTCAGACTGGATTGGGCGAAGCCCTTGTTCCCATGTTCAGCTCGCTCTGAACCAGTTTGCTGCAACGTGGAATGGCCGTTGGTCTTACCTGACACACCATTTCTCTTCGAGCTGCGAGGATCATCCAGAGAGTGGGAAGTGCTCCAGTCTGCGTTGCTGTAGGCTGAGCTTAATTACTGAGGAATGCTCCACCCTCCATCACGTGGCTCCCTTGTAGCGTTCCCCAGTTTATGCGAAGTCGAGATGGAAGAGAAGGTCGTACTCTCATCTTACTAGACTTAAGGGTTCATTGGCCGAAACAAGACCCCACCAGACGGTGAAAGGATAAGGGTGGGGCTGGATGATCCTTGCAGCTCGAAGAGAAATGGCATGTCAGGTAAGACCAACGCCCATTCTCCTTAGAGCTGCTCGGATCATCCAGAGAGTGGGACATACCAAAGCTTGGCTGTCCTACGGGAGAGACTCCGTCTGGTGTGGATGCCTCCGCGGGTCCTCAATGACCCGCTGAAGGACTCGTCTGCCAAACGAGGCCTCCGCCGAGGCAAATATGTCGATCTTATAATGCCTAATGAAGGGAGACAGGGAGGCCCAGGTGGCGGCCTGACAAATATCAGAGATTGGAGCCTGGGTGGCCCAGGCTGCCAAGGTAGCTGCACTTCTGGTGGAATGTGCAGTTATTCCGCTGGGTACTGGCAGAGCCTGAGACAAATAAGCCTTGGAAATAGTGGCTCTGATCCAGCGGCCGATGGTTGAAGGTGACACCTTGTGGCCTAATGTCTTGGGTTGAAAGGAAAGGAATAGGGATTCGGACCTCCTAAAGGGCTGGGTGCGCTTAATGTAAATGCGAAGGGCACGTCTCACGTCCAGGGTGTGCCACAGCTTCTCCCTCTCCCGCGAGGGATTGGGACAGAAGTTCGGGAGCGTGAGTTCCTGTGCCCTGTGGAAGGTTGAGTTGACCTTGGGCAGAAAGGTAGGGTCAGGTTGGAGGACCACCCAGTCAGCATGGAAGATGCAAAGGTCCTTTCTCACCGACAAGGCTGCGATCTCCGAGATTCGGCGAGCCAAAGTAATGGCCACCAGGAACACGACTTTGAATGTTAAGAACTGGAGGATGGATTCCCTGAGAGGCTCAAAGGGGAGTTTAGTGAGGTCCCAGGTAGGGTATCGGTGAACGGTAAGGGGGCACAGGTTAGTGGCTCCCCTGAGGAATGCCCTAATGCGAGGCTGGTGAGAAAGCGACCCAAGGTTGTCACCAGCGATGACAGTTGAGAGGGCAGCGACTTGGCACCTCAAGGTGTTAGGGGAAAGCCCTTTCCTCAGACTGTCTTGGAGGTAGTCCAAAACTTGAGCAATGGAGGACGAAAGCGGGTTGACCTGGAAATTATGGCACCACTTGCAGAAACTATTCCATGTGGCATTGTATATTCGGTTAGTTGAGGGCCGCCTGGCGGCTAAAATAGTATCAATAACCTGGTCGGAAAGCTTCTTGTTTCTTAGCCGTTCCCGCTCAACCTCCAAACGGTTAATTGGAGCCATTGGGGATCCGGATGTTGTAGGGGCCCCTGAGAAAGGGAGATCCTGTTCGGGGGGATTTTCCAGGGAGGGGCCACCAAAAGGTTGCAGAGGTCCGCAAACCATGGGCGTCTGGGCCAGTAGGGGGCCACCAGAAGTAGTTCTGCTCTTTCTTGGATCAGTTTCTGTATGACTCTGGGGAGTAAGGCTAATGGAGGGAATGCGTATAGAAGCCCTGGGGGCCAGGGGCAACAGAGGGCGTTGTAATTCTCGGCCCCGTGGGAAGGGTATCTGGAGAAAAACCTTGGGAGTTGTGTGTTGAGGGGTGATGTGAAGAGGTCCACTGTGGGGAGACCGAAGATCATGGTCGCCTCCTTGAACAGGGACGGGTGGATGCGCCACTCGGACTGGTCCACCGTGGCCCTGCTCAGCCAGTCTGCTCGGGTGTTTGAGACCCCTGAGATGTGTTCTGCTTTGAGGGAGAGGAGATGGCGCTCCGCCCAACGGCAGAGGTGCTCGGCCTCTCTCATCAATTGTATGGACTGGGTACCTGTTGGGTATAACATTGATACACCAACTAAGTTTGGGTGAATAAATA